>CAAKHC010002079.1:197170-208095 GCA_901007825.1 Macroramphosus scolopax | reverse complement strand
CTGTAGTCAGACTTGTCCTTTCACCTTTCCTCTCTTTCTGTCCTTTTGGTTGGTATACGTGTGTGTGTGTGTGTGTGTGTGTGTGTGTGTGTGTGTGTGTGGGAGTTAGTGTATTTCTGTGCATGCTTGGGTTTCTTTATGTGTACCTGCACCGCTACCTACTCCAACGTATTTTGCCATCAATTCCATCCTGTAGAAATGTTAAATTCAAGTACCCTTTATGCAACCACTCCGACAGGCAGATGCAAGGTCTTTGAATCTGATTTGAAAAACGCGACAGGTTTCTATTTTGCTTGTCACGGAACATGAATAATAGCTGTTATTCGAGATGTTTTGAATGCAAATGCCGAGCCCTGGAGGCCGTCTATGCAAAGAGAAACTCTTCAAATCATTGCAGGTTTGTTGTAATGGTAATGTCAAGCCGTTCCACTGCGGCATCACTATCTAATTTTCAAGGTCAAATATAGGCTCGCCTGATGAATCACTAAAGTTACTGTTATATATCCTGCGATCGACGTACACGAGCTCACGCACAACCAATGCAGAGTGACGGAGCTGACCTGTCCACACCTGCCATGCAGATCCGATCATGTCTGAAATGCTGTTATTCAATAGCCTCACTGATTTACCATGTCAGCAACACAGCGTACGCTATAATGATTTACACAAGCCATCAAGTTGAGCTGTCGAGGCGGTTGAAAGCCCTTTGTTTGGGGCTGGATGTTATTCTGCAAATACAATTTTATAGGTTCTGTAAAGCCGTCTGAAGAGAGACACGAGATCTGAGAACTGAATGACGATCACTTCCTATATTAGACAATTCTCCTACCTGGTTTGATCCTGCTATGAAGTTGTGTTTTAAAACACAGTCAGACCTGAAGACTAACCCGAGTATGTACTGAATACGACACGGCCACAATAAGGTAATTGTCAGTGAGCAGTATTGAAATAAGAGTTGGAGTATTCTGATCTTGGTTTGCGTAATTGAAGTGCGTCGTGTAACATTGTTGAATGTTGTTTATACGTTTGTAAAGGATTTAATTAACTTAGCATTTTGCATGTTGCCTCTCACACTGATGTACATTCTCAGTTACTAATGCAAATGAAAAAAAACTCACTTACCAGTTATGCAATTAAGCTGTAACATGTCGTAGTCATATTATTATGTTTGTATAACTCAAGCTCACTTGACCCCAAACACACTGTTACATTCAATAAGGACCAAGATCGTTGTGCAGACTACAGAATCAACTAATGCAAAAGTGTCCTCGTCTTAAGAGCAGACATATCATATATAGAATGTTAACGTTCATTCAAATAGAAGCTGTTTGACATAGCGTACGCCAAAGAGGTTAATATCCCTTTGTTTTTGTATTGATAATGTATTTTCAATACAGTGTCTTTCCTACACTTGTCACTATAGAATTATCTTGAGGACCTCTTGGAAGATCTTTACATGTATTGCATCTGCAGCAGGAGAGCGCGTCCTCCCTGCGGTCGAGGGCATCATGTGATCTGCAGATCTTGAATCGTTGAACCTGTTTCTAGTATCTTGCATCACGGCATTTCTTTAAGACAAAGATGGCAAAAAGGGAACTAGTTGGACTAATGAATCGGTTGACATTGACATCGCTGCCTTTAGGCCCGACTGCTTGCAGACAACAAAACAATTATTATACACGGATATCAAATTCTAAGCAGTTCAGCAAACAACTGTGTGGTAGGACAAATAGGCCTGAACGCTGTATGTTCATATGGTGTGTCCGTGCCCTCGGGGGCCGGAGTTTCATATTAACATGTAGCACAAGGACAGCAGCACATTACCTACTGTTTAGGGCAAAGGGACAAGTTGCACACATCAGTGCATCTACATGATACACACATCCTCTTGATTTATTCAAATCTACCCACCTCTAGGGAAGCTGGAATGCTGCTCTTGCTTTGGCTTGTGTTCTTTCAACCGTTCCCGTGCCAACTTCTATGTTATTTACTGTAGCTAGCCAGTAACCACATTGTCTGTTGTTGGCTTTTTATTAGCCTCTGTGCAGCCTCTTTAACTCAGAGTTAAAAATAGTTGCAAGGTCCACGGTCTGGAGTATAAAGGAAGTCACTAAAGTGTGTAAGAAAAACAACTTAAACGCAGCCGGAGTGATGTAACGGTGCTGATCAGCAAATGACTGTTAATTTTGCAACAACCCTTTGAGCTCTTAGTGCTGCAAATATAATGGGATTAATCTTAAAAAAAAGGTTTCTCTGAATATACAAGTGGTGTATGACTCTGCTCAAAATATGCAACAATTTCCTTTATTGTGATTTTGTATGATATGATTTGATTTGTACATCTTGTATACTGTATTCTTTTATCTGATCTGCTTTGTGTGATAATAAGAAATGACCTTTACAGATGTTCTAATGGGATTTTTTCAATTAACAGCGTTATTGTTTGTTTGTGGTCTGAAATACTTCTGTGGCTGAACATATTGTGGTTAGTTTAATGAAATCAGCCACAATATGTTCATCACTGTGTTGCCAAACATGCTATTTTGAATTTCCTTGTGCCTTTCTATGTCTCTCCCTGCTTCAATAACAGGGGCCCATGCAAAAAAACAGGGCGAGGATTTATCGGATAACGACGGTGATGAAGATGAAGGTATTTTTCATGGTGAACAAAGATGGTGCATGATTCTTCCAATTTTTTTTTTTTTTTTTTACTTTTTTCTAATTATTCATGCTTTGTTTTTCCCATGATGCCTTTCTGTTCTGACTTCAACTCCACCTCCTGTCACATTACAGTCTTTAGAAGGAGATTTTTCTTTGAGGATGAGCGGATGTGTGATTGTGTGTGAGTGAGTACGAGGTCTCCTGGTCCTAAAGCATCTGAATTCAATCAATGAGCAGAGTATTTGGCTTTAGAGTCAGATGGGATCTAGCAGCGGTTTAGATAACGAAGCCAGGGTTGGGACATTTTAATATCTCACACGGCGACAACTGTTATTACAAAGGCAGAGGCGGTGGCGAGAGACCCCTCTTAAGGTGTGGCCAGCAGCTGTATTGGTGGCGATAATGGCATAGAGAAAGTGAAGCAGCAGTGTAATATCAGAGTGTTCAGCAGGTCTGCCAGCAGATTTAGATGAGGAGCATCAGTTCAGAAGTGCTGCTGGAGAGGATTAGAGGCAAGAGGTGTAGAAAATGGGAAGTTGCTGCTCAGCAATCGCATTGTTCACTTTCCATATTTATCTTGGGATATTCCTGGCTCAGGGTGGATCTCTGACGAGATTAGAATGAGAGATGATTCTCGTGCTGCAAAAGAAACAGCTTAAGTCTTTGAATCTAAATCAAACCCTTGCTATTGCCCTGCCCTTGTCTTCGTTCGCCACTGTATGGCAGGTGATGTGAAGCAGGATGTTTGGTATCAAGGTAGAGCCCTCGATTTACACTGTTATGGGTTGGATTTACATTGTACACATATGAGTAAAATGAGACGACGCTTGTAGCTGCAATACCTTTACAATTAAATGTTGATGTGTGATTTGTATCTCAGTGATTGGCACAGTGAATATTGGCTTCGCTGTGGGTCGGTTGGAATTTAAAAGCCAAGTGATGGCGGCTGGCCCGGGATCTTTCCAGATGTTGAAGTGTTTTTATGGAAGCTTCTCTTCTCCCAAAACGAAGCCCCGTGCCGGACTTGATCACAGCGTTGCCATGGCACCATTTTGACACACAGGTGTTTCCTCATTGAAGCCTACGGCGAGCTGTTGCAAACCGAAGCCAAGTTGCGTTTCAGTCTGCAGCTTTACTGGGTGTCTACGTGCACGTGTGGATGTTAGCCTCCTTTCAAGCAGACCCGCATGCATCGGTGCAATCAGCCCTAAGTCCGTTCAGAATTGCTGACAAGCGACGATCCCTTTGTCTGGCAAGTCTTAACATGCGTACACAGTGGCTTGGTCTCCAAGCTGTTGAGCAAGACTAGCCAGACTGAAAATGTGACAAGTCTATTCTTTCCAGAGCGCAACTAATGCTATTTACAGAGCATCACCGTAGAAGCACAATACGGTCCCAGCAGAATCTTCACCACAGCACTGTAACTAATGCCTGTGTGACGGCGCTGGCCATCAATCCTTAAACATGATCCAGAAGATTTTCATTGTTCTGGTGAATGTGTCTTTTTTGAAGTGCCACAGACTGAGATATGAAACCGGTGTTCAGGGACTCTCCTCTGTTGTTCTACAATTCCCCGCCAAAGAGAACGGTTACCTCTCTGAAAGGGCACTTTTCACTGAGTACACGGACCAAACCACACGGTCCTCGTGAGGTATCTTAGATACCGGCTGTACTGTTATTGTGAGTACTAGTAATCTCCTTGTCTGCAGTAAATGCACGACATACATTAGCAGATACTCCAACATTTGTATTCCAGTCAAAGGGCAGTACGTTCAGAACACAAGCAGACCTCCCACCATCTCACTCTTTGCTGATGCATCTCTCATCCATATTCTCATTCGTTCCAGAGAGCTGCTGTCTTGTCTGGTTTCTCACCCCCTCCATCTCTCAGTCTGTTCATCCCAGCATTACTATGCTGTCTCAGTTGGCAGTCTGTCTATCCCGGGCTAATTCCCTCCCTCCCACTATATTTGAGCTGTCCTCCTCCACGCTATGACCCCCCAGACATGCTCTCAAATTCAAAATAAAATATGTTTCATTGGAACAATGGAGGGGGTTCTCACATGGTCCGGAAAATGTTAGTAACATAGAGTAGATAAGCCAAACAAGGAATAGAATGACCGTCTAATATCTCTCTCTCTCTCCACTCGCTGTCTGTAGCTCGCCCTGCTAGCCTTTCCGCCTGTTTGTTTCTTCCTGTTTTTTTGTGTCTGTTCCATTGTCTGTCAGCCTGTCTGTCGGAGCAACAGTCAACCCCCTGGTACCCCAAAGTCTATTCAAATTCAGCTCGACACTCCTTCCAGCAACACGAGAGTGTCGGCCAAGCTGTGATTTACACCAATTTACAATCAAGACTCAATTTTACCGAGGCTGTTATTGTACTGTAAAAGGGAGTGCAAGCTTTCAATCACCTACCTGCTGTTCGTAGATAAAGGTTTGAATGTTAGTAGAGGTTAGGAAGTGAGGCTATGTAGGAGCTGAATGTCTCTGGTGAAAACTTGGAAACGGTGGCGGTGTGCTGTGCCCAGTGTTAAGCAGACTGAGGCAGCCGTCTCCACGCCACCTCCAGAGCATCTTGCACCATCGCTGCCTCGGCCCTCCTCCACTGATGAAAAATAAATGTGTCTGCGTGTCTGTCTGTCATTCGGCACATTGAGACTCTATTGCTCTAATCAAGACGACGCCTCCTGCGAGAGTGTGCACACACTCTGACGTGTACACCCATTAAATAATTGAAGCATGGGCGCACATGAAAACAATGCTTGATGCAAGATATAGAAGAAAGCACTGAAGAAAGCTACACACACACACACACACCGCCCCCACAGAAGCTCTCGGTCATGGCTGTGCCAGGGAGCAGAGCTGAGCTCCACCTGCCTGAGTATTACCATTAATTCCATTGCACAGGCCCGACTGGATCCCCATCCAGCAAAGCCCTCTGCTCATCTCAGGCAGCCTGGTGAGTGTTGAATCGACTGTGGGTGCAATTCACACATCATCCTCTCCATTTTGCCACTCTTCTATTCCCTCTGATGTGGCGGGGATGAGGAATCAAGCTCCTTCCAGCCCGTTCCTGCACAGATATTTGGAATGCCGCTTTTAAACTTAATTCCAAAACCAAACGTTGTTGCTATTGACTGATCCACAAGAGCATCATTTGGGCTCCCTTCAAAGGATTTGAGCTCTAGACTGGTGCTGTTTTTTCTTTTTTTTAGTTTGCCCTTTACTCTTGAGTTGCACAAAATAATTGGTGAGGGAAAAACATGCAAAAGCACTTTTTGTTGTTCTGTGTGGAGGCTTTAAATTAGGCACTTTGACTCCTTCCTTATGCAATGCCTGAGCACATTTCTGTGTTATTTCAGTTTTTATTGGAGTCCTGTCTTGAACCCTTCAGTGAGTTCGCACAGAATAACGACTGCTATTGTGGCTTCCACCAGGGACGGCAGGCTTTCCTGAAAGCCTAACAGGGTTTAGTTTTCTTTCACTCTGGGAGAAAACAGCTGTCTGTGAGTCTTAGAGTTGTCAGAACCTTTAGAGCTTCCTCCTCTCATTTACATCCACGCTAGATTTCGGGGGCTTTGCCTAATGGCCTCGTAGGCTTCTCAGCGTGTCGTCCCTTTTTATTTTACTCAACCCGATTCGATCCGCATCTCCTCTTTCTGTGCTCCTACACATACATGCCTCTCCTGTCTGCTCTTTTGCCAGCATCATATTTAACGCCCAAACACACACGCCAACCAGGGAGCAGCAAGTCACCTTCACACAAATGTCATTCCTCATATTACATCTGCTGTAGCAATGTCAAGAACCCTCGTGGTGGCACACACCTTCGCACATATCTCTTTTTTCATGCCAAGTTCTTTAGATATATAAGACATACCTGAGCGACTCTCAGAAATGTCAAGAGAACACTGTGATCTTTACATACCGCGGCAGTAAGGTCCCTGCCCGGCCCATCACTCCTGATGATGTGCATGCTCTGAAAGTCAACTGGCTAGCAACAGACATACAGCTTCTCTGTGTGGTCACGCTTCTTCTGTTTGTGAGTCAGAACCAGAGAAGTTGTGACTGTGTTCCTTCATTTCAGCCCTTTTTTTCTCTTCTCTCCGAGGCCTTGTCGCACACAGTGCTAGTACATTTGATTCTGCATGAAGGGAATATTAAGCAGATATTCAGTGACATTCAGAATACTCTGTGACTTGTACAACGGCACAAGCGGCTGTATAATTTGGTATAATTACACTGTCTGTTTTGCAAGGAGCTCCCCAGATCAACTATCTGCAGTTTTTAAATGTGAACATGCCCAGTAATGGACATGTCAGGACTGAAGTGTGAAGCTTTTTCTGACAAGAGCATTACAGTAGGGTGCATGTCATGTCATGCCACATCAGGACATTGTCACCCGTTCCCCCACCTCAGACCTCACTGATAGCCGCTGACAGCCACCATGTTTCACCAAGTGTTGACACAGCGGATGCCATGGACACTTATCTACACGTGCCTTTGTCCTTTCCCGCTCTGCAGTGTCAAGGCCAGTTCCGGGGCGCTTAACGTCACATATATGACGGACTGTTATCAATGGGATGGGAAGCAAAGGACACAGATACAGACGGAGGAACAGAGAGAGCAGGAATATGAGAGGAGAGAGGGGGGGAAAGGGTGTGTTTCACTTGCAGGAGTACTTAGAGGATCAGGATTGAGTTATGTCTCTCTCTGACACTCCAATCAGTCCAGAGCCTCTGTGATGCACCTATGAAAGGTTGTCCTCTTCATGTCCTGCTAAAATTCATTATCTATGATGAATTTGTGGGCAGGACTCCGAACAACCCCCTTTCTTTGTGTTGTTCGGCAAACTGCACACATTCATTTAATACTTTGTTAACAATGTCCCGTTTATTTTGTCTACTTCCTGACAGCAGTCTGGGCTGCTTCTGTAATGCATTCTGGCAGCGTAAGATCGTGTGAGACTGTACAAGAGATGCTACATGATATCATGTGAAGTATGCGAGGAGATGTGTTATTCAAATGATGTTTCTGTTCGGCTCAGCCTCCGCTGCACACCAGCTGTCATCCACATTTCTGTCATGCACATATTTTTTTTTTTGTGTGTGTTCATCTCCAGATCATGACTTTATCTTTCTGTGTTTTCCTTTTGTTATTGTTGTTATATTGTGCACGCCTTTCTACTGCAAATATACTGCTATGTGCATTAATGAACATATCTCTGTTTCTTTTCTAGCACAGAGCTACTGTATGTGCTACATGTTGGACCTTGTGATGGATATGGGTGTTTATCTTATGATGGAAGGGTGAATTATTATATGTTTAATGTGTTTGCCTCAATGAACGTAGTGAATCAGGAAGCAGCAACATTAGGTAGCCACTCAGTCACCTGTTTCGCTGCCCTCAGCCACTAATAAATCTCTGATGTGATTGGTTAAGAAGAACCGGTCACATCACAACCTCAGAGTCATGTCGTGCTGCAGCCTCGATGTGGATGTAAAGATTATTCCTTTGATTGTAATAGCTGTCCGATTGGGATCTGTTGCATGCATATTCTCCCCTGACACAAATCAGTACCAGTGAGTCCAATCTATCACGTCTGTGTGACTCCTCCCACATCAGATCAAGTCAATAAATAGAACAAGTCTAGCTTCAATGTCTTGTATCGCACTCAAAGGGATGCTACTGTTGTCATAGAGACGTGATGTAAATCAACAAAAGAGGTGACTGATAACATTGACATGACTAATCTTTTTCTTATTTCTGCCCCCTGTTCCTTCTTCCTCTTTGCCATTCTTTATGTATCTGTGGCCCATTTGTTTGAATAGCTTGTGTAGGATATGGTTTCGCTGCTCCCTCCCCCCATTTCCCCTCTTTGACTGTACCTCCCATGCTTCCTCACCCCATGCATCCCCTCCTCCTCTTGTCTAAGATAAGTGTGTGCATAGAGAAGTGTCAGCTATAAATCACATTTCACTATGTAGCCTTCTCAGATACCAGCAAGATAAAGAAAGCCACAAATAAGGCCGCTTTATATACAAGTTATTGCTTTGCCTTTAAATGTAACGGGGTGATGAATATCCAAGGGAATAATGAAACGGTGAATCAGGGCTCTGCTATAGGGGTTACAGGAAAACCGTGTCTCTACAAAATGCATTTTAGTAGATGTCCTCAGCGTTGAGCATGCTAATGTGATGGGGTGCATAACAACGAGTCGTGGCTGCAGATGGATGCAGATTGGACTGTGCAGGATGTGGTCTGCGATTAGCTGTTCTTGGGGATTTTGAATTTTGGCTCTCAGTCACCATAGCAACCTGAATACAATAACACCCTTTTAAATCTGAGCCCATTGCCTTATTTCTATTTTTTTTTTGTTTACTTCTGTTTTGCATCTTCATTTGTTCTTTCTCCTTTTCTCTCTGTCTTTTTTACTTCTTTCCTCCGTTGAGTTTTTTTCTCTTTGTATCACTCTTTATCTCTCTTCCTCACTCTCTGCCCTCCCACCCATTCTCATTCTCACCACTCTGAGAGCTTAGGGAAAAAAGAGAGGCAGGGAGTTGGACAGGGATGGGAGGAAGGCGGGAGGGAAACAGGGAGAGACAGGGGAGAGTCTGTGAGTGAAAGTGATACAAAGTGAGGGAGGGGAAGGCGAGAAGCCACACGGAAAGCGGGGGGGGAGCAGGAGTGAAAATGAGAGAGAGTTTCTTGTCTTGTCTCTCAGCTCCAGCTAGCCAGTCAGTTATTCAGTCTATTCCTCAGACAGAGGCTTTTTTCTTCCCTCTACCTCTGGATGTGCTTTATCCGGCTGAAGTGTTGCTCCAGCTGGCTATCAAGTCCTGGTTCGGGAATAGAAAAAAACATATATTTCACCAACATCGAAGCAGAAATTTAAATACCTGCAAGTCCAAGAAACTCTGTGCAAGTAACCCAACGCCGCTCAGAGATACCGCAGGTCTGTGCAAGAAAGAGGTGCGCGGTGGCATTGTGTAATTAGCCGGTGCGTTTTCCCTTTCACTCGCCAAGCCAAATTAGCCTTCTCCTGGGTTAGGAGATGTGTCAGAGTAGCTGTCTCTATTCTCCCTAATGGCTTCCTGCTTGTCTATATTGGGAAGTGGGTCTGCTTCCTGGAAGACAACACAAAACCAAACACAACCCTAATAGTTGGGTTTATGTGAGGTAAACGACATGTCGTTCTCAACCGAGGCCAATTACCATGATAGAGATGAACTCGACATAATGAGTGGACATTAATTAGTTTCTCATGGAGCAGACACGCTAGAATATTGCTTCCATGTCCATGAGTAGGCCAACAGACTGTACCCTTACAGCTGGTATCTGGGAGGTGACCGTCAGCTTGTCTGTTTGTTGGCCACCAAGTGCTGTATCTGAATCTGAGCTGACCCATGATCGGAGTGGGTGAATGTGTTAATGATGGCCGCTCTTGCAGACATACGAGACACTGGGGCCAAGCCGGTGATGGTCTACATCCACGGAGGGTCCTACATGGAGGGGACGGGCAACATGATCGACGGGAGCGTCCTGGCAAGCTACGGAAACGTCATCGTTATCACTCTCAACTACCGCGTCGGAGTTCTCGGTAAGAATCCTTTCTTTCTTTTTTTCCCCCCCCATTCGCTTCATCCTTCAAGGACATTTTTTCTGGAGCATCTTTGTAGGGCAGATAGGTGTAATAAGCGCCGCTGATTGCCACATACGCTTCATAAATAAGCCGAGGGATGAACACGGCACTGTAAACACACAAGCTGGTTCCTGTGTCTCATGTTAATATGATGCTTGCGTATTGAAATCATGGTAATTGAGTGTGCTGAATGTGGGTTTGTGTTTGTGGGGGGGGGGGGGGGGGGGGTTTAGAGTACATTTTAAAATGCTTGTAATAAGGTTGAAAAAATGATGAGATGGGCGTGATGCCGGAGAGATAGAGAGGAGAAGAGTCTGTTAGAGGAAACGAGGGGCTCTTACTCTGAGTTGCGGTCGGTTGCAGATTGACTCACACAGCAGAATCCTCTTTCAGACACGTGTGTGTGTGTCTGTGTGTGTGTGTGTGTGTGTGTGTGTGTGGTGTTCGAGGGGAGGAGTGGAGCGGCAGAGAAAGAGAAAGGGAGAGAGTGAGCAAAAGAGAAGGAGAGGGAGCTCCATGGAAACAGCTGCAGCAACACAAAATGGAGTTTGTTAGCAAGCTTTGTACCTATTCTATCCATCTCTCTGACACAGCTGATTCCCCCCCCCCCCCCCCCCCCCCC
>CAAKHC010002079.1:154799-172819 GCA_901007825.1 Macroramphosus scolopax | reverse complement strand
CCCCGCCAAGCACACTCCCTGCACACTGCTCAACACACGCATAGCTACAAACAAACAAATACTCACGCGCACACTGTTGGAAGGCCTCCTCTTCACTTATACACACAAGAGGCCCACCCACTCTCACTGGCCCCCCCAGTTAGCCCCACTTACTGACATGGCTGGAGCCCAGAGCCAAACCAGGCACATGGACCAACTTACTGTTTCATTCACACTCTTGCACTTCAAGTCAGTTTGGATGTTGTACAGATTTGACTGTTTTCAGATTTTGGCTGCAGTGATTTGCACAACGGAATATAAAGACAAACAATAATGTTTGACTAAGCTCTGCATGATAAGCTAAAACAAATCATAAATAATTCAATTTTGACAAATAAAGCAATTTGCGATACGACTCAATCTGTAGTTGGATTGGTATTTTTTTTTCAAATTCATTTTAACTGAAAAAACATAGAAATGATGATCTGATTTTTGCTGGTTTGTACCAGACAGCCATGTTTCCGGGTGCCTGGAGAATATGATTGGAGGGCCACAGCTTCTCTCTGGCACAACCAGTCCTCATTTTAATTTTTATGCTAAAGCTGCAGCTCGTGCAATTTGGACATTGCAAAAGGCCTTATTTAGATTATTGTAATATTTATTATGCAAACTTATTTCTACTTCAGTTGGCTATAATTGACTAAGATGGGGAACGGGAAATTACTTTTCACTTAGAAACTTGAGCAACAGCAATGTCCTGTATTTGTCTGACTGTCCTTTATATCGTAAACCAAACCGACAATGATATTTGCTTAAAGATGTGGATACAAAATAGGTCATAAATATATTGTTTCCCATTCTTTTAAAAAAGTAAAATACATTTTCTAACTCATCTGGACACTATCAGTTTCAGCAAGCAGTGTTCAAACAGAAGTACATTTATTTGTTTCAGACAGTGATTTAGTAGCAAGCTTATATACATAGACACATTTTAGCAGCGGTCTTAGTCATGAAGGAACATTGTGGCTTGGATATACATTTATTTTTGGATGTGTATTGCAGAGAGGAACAAGCTTGGCTCCACTGGTAACATGGTTTGTCAGAATACTTCAGGCTGTGCTGCATCATATCGACATTCCAAATCCTCCCCATAACATTTTTCAATAGTGTCAGCAGGTGTATTTGCACTTTTTAAACATTAGTTGTATGTTTGCAGAAGAAAAGTATATTTACAACATTTCCATTTGTTTCTGTTCAGGTTGGAAAGTTTAAATCTACCTCGCTCACCTTAAGGGTCGATGCAGTATTGGCTTTGGTCTTCAATTGATTTGGTTTCATAAGATAATAATATAGTGTATCACCACTTTGCTCATTACGTTCTGCCATGTTCGGACACTGCCCAGGTTCATTGACTTGTTATTGCTGTGCGATATATTTGATAGCAGGACGTGTCTAAACTTTACTTTCAGTAAATGATAAACACAATTTCTTGCATGTTTCCTAACAAATCCTTGCCAATTGACAATTTCTAGCCAGTTTCAAATCATAATACAACCCCACTGGCAGCAGTACTTCTTTCTGTCGCCATAAATATATTATAGGCCAAAAGAACATCACGAATTCCACACCGCAGTGCTAAACCTCGGGAAGTGGATGCTCATAGAAATGGCTGCTGTTGACTAACAACTAAAGCTTGCAGGGTTCCTGAAATAAACACAATAAGTTATACTCTACAGTATGAGAAATAAAAGCTGTAGAATGTGCTGTCTGAGCATATGACAAGCTCTGATGAAGAGCGGTCAACCATAACCAAGCTCGTTATGGTCACAGCAACTCCAACCTGAAGAGACGGGCGCTTTGAAGATCCCCTTAATGATGACCTTTCTCTCGCGACTCTGGTCCAGTGATGTGCTTTGATACGCCGTGCTCTGATCTCCTCTGTGGTATCACAGTGCATTACTGCACACTGCCCCCTTCGCCAGAGCCGGGCAGGCTCCACATGCTCTCCATCCGTCCTCCAATTGCATCACCCATGTGATTTCTGAATGTAAATTTTCATACCAAACCTTTTGATCTTATGCAAACCGCTGGTCGACAGGTGAGACCGTACAAATAGTGTTGCTTTGTTTATCTTAAATACAAGATTTGAAATTTAGACTTAAATCAAAGCCAATCCTGACATTTCTCCCTATGATGCATGTTCCTCCAAGTGGTACCAAAGAGCCGCTTAACCTCTCCGTTAGAGCTCTCCGACACCCGTCTCTCCCTCTCCCTCCGTGGGAGCATGCCGACCCGCCTCCGCACCAGCTGTGAGATGCTAAGTTCCCCTTAATGTAAAAGCATTTCGCTGTCTTTGACAAGACACTGTCTGTGCCGCTCGCCGCAAAAAGAAAGATACAGGAAAGAGACAAGGTGAGACGTAGTTGAAACAGATGAAGGAATAGACGGAGAACTGTGAAAGACGGAGAGAGAGAAAAAAAAAGACGGAGCGTAATGAGTGATGGTGGAGGGTGGGCGGGAGGGAAACAATGGTGGGCAGAAAATCTGAAAACTGACAGACGCTATGGCCGCCGTGATTGATTGAGTGGCATTCAGATGCCAGGGGTCATACATATGCAAACTGCTCATTTGTAGTTGCTGCCAGTGCCGCTGTTCACCAGAGCCCTTGAACAGTGCCGCCTGACCACTGGGACACATCACACATCATCAGATTAAGCAGCCCCGAAGTCACATGCAGGAAGACCAACAGCTGCCACGTGCACCACCAGCTCCGACTTACAGTATCTGTTTTCCATCCCTGTCTGCTTTAACAGGCCCTTGTCTGTCTGTAAGAGATCTGGGTTTTAGGGACTAAGATACGTTTCAGATGAGCTTTGGTGTGTGTGCGCCGCGGATTGTCCCTCTTGACATTCTGTTGTTTTTGTGGAGCTTTTTTTTTTTTTTGCGGTGCTTTGTGGCACACAAACCACATTTTCCACTCGAGTGCCCCAGTCGTTTTACAGCAGCACAGTATGCATGATGCCCCATCTTCAGCGTCGTGCATCAAATGATCCAACTCTTGCGCAACAGAGTACGGTGCAGAGAACTGGTTCATGCAGCACATACTGCATCTATCTGTGTCATTGTTGGTGACACAGTCAAACTTAAGCATTTAGGTTTCTGTTAGTCATCAGTTGCTTCAGACTTTTAGGGAACATTTTATCCGTTAACACTTAAGACATGATGAGTATTCAGGTCTCAGCTACATTATTGAGGTGCATGGTAGACATGTATACAATTTAATTGTACTATGTAGTGCTATTGGAGTTTTCTAAGCATTTTGACAAGGCGTCCTCCAGCTTCCGGCAAGTGTCGGGATGAAGAATATCTGGTGGACAAGCAGTACAGAGGGGAGCTGTTGTACAAGCCTATTGGCATGTATAGTCATGGAAGTAACAGCTCAAAGCGCAGTATTACATTATATATTCAGGTCAGATTCTGCGAGGAGCCTCCGACGTATAGTGACACGATGTGTGCGAGCGTCTTCCGCGGTCATTAGTCGGCTCTGTAGCATGTTAATGTGATGGAATATTTATGCGGCTCATGTAAATACGTGCATCAAAATATTGTGTTAATTAGTTTAAAGTCAATAGTTGGATTGTTGTAATCGATGTGCACACAGTAGCTGTTTCATACTGGGGAGAGCAGGAGGTGGGGGCTCATACATATACTCTCTTTCTTTTAAGTTTGATTCTGCTATCATGTCGTATTAATTCGTAACAAGTAATTTTTTAAGGGTGACAATAAAAAAATGTCTTTCCCACCAAGTCCTCATTTTCTCCTCCACCGGAAACAAGGATGTGCCGTTGGGTAAATGGCCTTCAGTGTTCAGGATGCCATGAAGAGGCTTTCTTGTGCTTGCCTCCCCTTTTCTTTTCCTCTCTCCCTCTCGCTCTCCTGCTCTCAGATCAGACTGCTGCCCTAGCAGTGCAATTGGGCGTCGAGGTGTAAACAGGAGCTGTACACTGATCCAAGTGGAAAGCACCTTCATTCAGGCCAACACCCCTTCCTCTCCCATTCCGCTCGCCCACCTCGCCTAGTCTAATATTTTCTCTATCCGAAATTGAAAGCACGAAAACTCTTGTGGGAATGACTCCCCGTGCGGACGATGGACGCCCGGGTATGTCCCTTGCTCATCGTGAGCCTGACACACAGGCCCTTTATGTGGCTGAGTGGAGGGTGGCCCCCTTCCCTCCTCGTCTTCTCATCCACACCCCAGAGACTTCCATTCAGCCCCGGCCTGGCTGGGGGGGAAGTTGGAGCCCTTTTGTAGTGAGGGATTCTTAGGGGAGGCTGTCAAGGCTTTGACTGTGTGGGCTTTTATTTCCCCGGAGAAGAGAACGGGGAGAATAGATAGAGGGAGAGGGCAAGTGGGAGACGGGGGGAGTACCAAAGGAGAGTTTGGACACAGACAGCCTTGTTAACCGGCACCCCAAAAGAGGGGGAGGATGAGAGGGAAAAAGAAACATGGAAAAGGCGAAGTAAAAGCAAGAATGAATCCAGCTAATAGCCCAAGAACTTGCCCTCCGTTACGTCACCGCTGTTATTCCCATCCTCCTCCTCTCTTTTCCTCCACTCCTCCCTATCTGTTCCTTCCATCTGTCCCTTTGTAAGCTCACTCTTCAGCTCAATAACATGCTTTTGCCCTCCCCCTCACCCGTCTTCACCCCCTTTTCACCCGCCGCCACTACTTTACACACATTCCATTATCAGGCAGATCGGGCTAAGAGAGATGTCTGGGGGTCGGAGCGATCATTATCACCGCCTCCTTCCGCTCCACAGTGAGTTACGGCCCACCGTTGGATACAGACATTTAAATCATAATCAATACAGCCATATCAATTCTGAGAAGCATGGCTAAAGGAAATCACTGCCGCGGCTCAGGAGGAAACGGACACGTTCAGCTTAGACTGAGATAGAGGCACACGCTTATTGATAAAAAACACAAAATGCATTATGTGGCATCACGCTCGGCGCTGGCTCTCTGGAAAAATAAACGGCATCACTGATATTCAGGTGATGCAATGATTGTGTTTGGAAAGAGACGGGTGTTTGATTCCAGCCGTGATAGCCGGGTCTGCTGCTGATGTATTTCCTCTGGCAGGATGGCTGGACGTCAAACACTGCGCAGGGGGGACAAGGTCACGCCGTATACATTAACTGACCCTCTGGTCGTGTTAAGGCGACGGAGGTGGACCTTTCCCAAATACACACAATGTTGTGTCCGACAAGGACAATGCAAGGTGACAGGTGTGACCTGACCCGGCTGCAACAAGACCACAGTTGCCGCTGCCACTCTGCTGGAAATCAGGGCTCAATCTCTGGCTGCGCTGCCACAAGGAGAAAATACAAGTCCTCCGTGCAGCAGGAGAGCATCGCATCACTGTCAAGACAGAGAAAGCTTGGAGACGCGATACAAACGCACATCGTGTAATCAGTGAGGAGGACGACTCGTAACATGCAGAGAATTTAGAGCGAATTAGAAACTCATGCAAATGTTATGTCTCATCCGGCTGACGTGTGCAGACAGGAAATCTATTCGTTAAGACGGTTAAAATGTTATTTGTTGACAAGACCTCTTTCTGCTGATGCGTCTATAACAGTCTTTCTCTGCAGGTTGTATTAGATAAATGTTGGATTAAGCATACATGATTTAAGGCAGGCTGGTACGGAGGAGGTTCGGTACCTTTTCCTCCAGTACAGTTCAACTTCAGGGCACGTTCACCTCGCTTGATGCTCTTCTCCCCGTTGTCAAAACAAAAGTTTTCCACTGAACCAGCTTCTTTCAGATCTTGTTTTCTAACAGAACCAAGTCTGGAACAAATTGCATCTGATATTCATCGTCAGCCTGTAAGTGTGAGGCTCAGCCTTTAATATAAGACAAGTAGAACAGCATCCCGCTTCTACTAGTTTGTTATGGAGCTCTTAGAAGGTGTGATCACTCCATCCAAGTATTTGTTATTTAACGATTATTTAATTTTTGATGGATTAACTTGACTGTAACTTTGTAATTGTGTATACCGTTGTGCTGAAGTTAATCCGTCCGATAACTTCGAAGAAAATTAGCATTTCGATTTGAATTACTAGAGCTAACAAATATATACACGTTGCGTGATTACGGTGTAATTATAGGTGTATTATAATTAAATGCTTGCTTTAAAGTGGCGCATCATGTGTATAATAGAAGTGAATGTTAAAGTAGTGCAGTCATGTGCTCAGCCAGCCTGACTGGATAGTTCAGAAAGCGCTGAGCTCAGGTCCCCCGGTCCTGTGTAGGTGTGAGCCGTGTGCACCAAACATCACGGTACATGTGCAGCCGAAGCCCACGCAGTGTTGAGATCATCTGCCGGATCGGGAAATCTATAACCCTAATGACTGATCAGTGAGGAGGCTCTGGAATTTAGTCCGTAAGGCTCGTTATCCTATGTGTGACATACATCGTCGTTTCCATTATTATTCTCATAAAGCAGAGAAAGTCTGGAGTTGATGGACAGAAAAAAAGTCTGAACACCTCGAGAGCAGGAATGTAAAGATAATCGACTGCCATGAATGTAACAAAAAAACAAAAATAGTCAAGCAGAAAAACAAAAACAATTACTTTGCTATCTTAATTGCTTTCCAAAGAAATTACTTTCTGTCACCTTTCCAATTAAAACATAACCAGCAGCTACGTTAGATGTATTTTTAAATGGCGCCTGCAGCCTGTCCTGTTGTTTAAGATATTGGATTCCCCCCCCCTGCATTTTAATGGACAGTTTTATTTATAGATGCAAAGGAATCAACATGGCTAAACACAAAGTCACATGGGGAAAGAACATTGGACAGCTGGATGTACAATTCTGCCGGCTATATTTGGTCATTCGGCGATGCCTCATGTACGAATCTTAACTCTATCTTTTTAATTAGGCTAACAGTTATACGGAATCCATTTTAAATGCTGGAGTTTACGTAACCTCCCGACACACACCCGTGAACCATTTCGCAAATGAGTGTTATTCTTAGAGAGTCATGTCTCGTCTCTCCACCCGGCACCCGGGAGAGGCTTGTAAAAGCTCTTGTCCTCTCATTGTGACGGCACACAAGGAGGAGCCGCAAGAGAAAAAGAGGAAAAGAAAAGCTCTTCAATTGGAGTCTGCCCCTCTCCTCTTCTTGCTTCTGTTCGTTTGCCCGTCTCTTTCACTCTCTCTCTATCTCGCTCTCTCTCTCTCTCTCTCTCCCTCTGCATGTGCCATGCTGCTCTGTCATCCTCAGGGATGTGTCTGAAGGAGACCATCTGTTGATCCATTTGTCTCCTTCCTTGCTTCCTATGCTGCTGCCTCTCTCCTATCGATGATCAGACTCGGCCTCTCCCCCCACCCATCCCCTTTGTTTCTGCCAACACACACTCCGGGCACATGTGCTGTTGGGGGAGGAGGTTGTGCCCTCTATAGTATTGGATTCATGCTGAGAAAGAAAATAGGAACTGGAAGACACTGATGGTCTTTGTGCATACATGCCACAAACAGCTAATGAGTCCAGAGCAGCTGCTTCCTAATCTGTGTGTATCCAATGTGAGTATTGCTGCGCTGACCTGGGTCAAACAAAAATACAGATTTCATCTTTTTTTTTCTGCGGCGCTTCTATCAAATCTTTTTCCTCGTACGCCGCCGGACTTAAACACTCATCATTGCATGAATGCATACACCATGAAATAGATGTTAGAAACAATGCTGTGAAACGCTGCACTTGGAGGCTTGTGAGCATTCGCCACCAACACATCCATTGCTTGTGAAATGTTTAGCGGTGTTACCACTAAAGAGAGGGGGTGGGTGTCCACACAAGTCTCCTGGCTGTCACTTCGCATGCATGTTCATGGGTTTGATGGACACTGAGTCCACCGTGGGGACTTGAGGGAGTGCTTGCCTTTGATCTTCTCCCCTGACTCTCGATTACCCATCATTCAGCAGAGCTTAGGCCCTAGAGAGAAGCTGGGAGAGGGTGGTGTGTTAACACGAGCTCTGATGTGCCCGGGAGAGACTCACTGTCCAACTCAGACATCATATAGCAGATTATACAGACGTGGAGGGAAATGTGCATTGATAGCACCTGTTGTGAGTGTTCGGACTGAGAGTGTGTGATGGCACCAAATCACGTCAGTGAAAAGATATTTATTCTGATAGCATATATAATGTGGTCCATACAGAAGTTTTGCAATGATTGTAAATCGTATCACCTCTTCTTTTTTTTTCTGCTCTCTGTTCGTGGAGTTTTCATAGATCCATAAGGTTTTCATCAGGGCTGCTCAATATATCTGATGATGGGTGTTAACCCAGGGAGACATGCTATTGATTTCCCATAAGGTGCGGATGACATGTGGTCACACGCGCTCCTATTTTACCAACAGCCTTGTCATCTAATAAGTCATGATTTCACCGCTGCTGTCACCTGGCATGATGGTTCCTTCTGACAAAATTGGGTTGGTCGTTATGGAAAACAAATGCTGTCGCAGCTGCACATGTAAAGCCGTGACATATTTCGTGCAAGCTGCGGACGACCGACTGTACTTTACAGTGCACGTTTTAGTATTCTGGACAGGAATGTGACTTCCTCCTTTTGCTTCCTCTGTATGTTTTTTACACCTCTCAATCACTGTGCTTTTCCAGGCTTCCTCAGTACTGGTGACCAGGCTGCCAAAGGGAACTACGGGCTCCTGGACCAGATCCAGGCTTTAAGGTGGATCAGCGAGAACATCGGCTTCTTCGGCGGAGACTCCAATCGCATCACTGTGTTTGGTTCTGGGATCGGAGCCTCGTGTGTCAGCCTGCTAACCCTCTCCCACCATTCTGAAGGTACAGTAGAGAGGGAGGGTGGGGGTGATACAGCTGTGGAGCTTGTGCGCTGGAGGGTAGGCCGCTTGATATTAGAACCTGTCCATGCGGGAAGCAAGTTATAGAGTAATATATTCCTCTGTGTTGTACAGAGCTTTGGATGTTTTAAGGAGCGGTTGTTTGCTTTTTAATGACAGTGATGCTCACTCCCATCGGGAAATTGAAGCTCGATGCCGGCTTTAGAACCACATGTGGGTCTTGTGATACCCTGCTGGTTTGCTCGTATCCCTTCTTACTGGGTGTCCGAACTGAACATGCAGGGATAATGTTTTTCTGTAAGCAAGATTAAAAAAGAACATGATGCGCTGGAGAGAGCTATTCAGAGGAAGCCACAGTCGTGCTTGGCGGTCCTCTTTGTAAGGGATGTTGTTTATCTGTCGGCTTCCTTACTGCTACTTCATGATGATTTACTGCCCATGTTGGCCGTGTCTTTACTACTAAATGCAGCATGTGAGCTTAACCCGGACATGCAATAAACATCCCTCATAGTCATGCTGCCCTACTACATCATTATATTAGGATGGAGCCCTACTGCTTATAGGTAGGGGATCCATGAATGCCAACATCCAGCTGTAGCCTGCAGAGCAGTACGAACCCTGCGTCATCCTTAAACAGGGATCATTACAATCAGTCACACATTCGTTCATCCGTACGAAGGTCGGCTTTGTTTGCTGTTGTGAGGAAATATTCACGTGGTGATAATATTCCTAATGATGAATCTTTACATGGAGCCACACGTGCACGTGCCTGCTTGTAAACAAGCCACAAACACGGTGCTTTGGACACACATGGGTGGGAATGTAACCCGCTGCCTCTGCTGCCCATTAGATGGATACGTTAAGTAGCACAACTGCTAACACCTGAATCCCAAATACATCAACACACCCATATTTTTCTTGTCATGATGCTGAGTAGAATCAGCGAGGATTTTTTGATTCGTATACCAACGTGCATTTGTAAGAGGTCATTTGAGCCGCTCGTCTTCAGTCCCCATTATGATGCCGAGGATTTGTGATGTGTTAGCGTTTTCCAATTTGCATTAAAGTGTTTATAATTGCCTTGATTTTATCTGATGAATGGTGACAGCTTCTGGATTGAATATTTACCATAAATGCCCTTTTTATTCCTGCCCCATAATGCTACGCTTCATGTATCATGTAATTATACTCCCAGTAAAACTACCTCCTCTTCCTCCCGGTAAAAGGGATATTACTGGGTCTGTGTTTTTTTTTTTTTCTCCCTGAGTGCAAATGTATGCCCCACTGATGGGATGAAAAAGAAGCCGGTAAAAACTTGAAAGATCCCAGGAAAAAACGAACCGGGAAGCCTTCTATCACGCCAGGAGTCTTGCTGCGAATGTTACCAATGGCAATCTGATTTCACACAGTTTCTCTCGGAGCACAGATTTCTGTAATTATATAAAGTTTAGGACTGGAGTGGGCTGCAGGATGTGACAAGAAATCCAAGAGATGAAATATCTATTTGCATCTCCTTACACAACTTCCGCTGTACTCTACCCCTCCTGTCCTCATTCTTCTCCGCTCCTATAGTCACTCTGAAGTGAAAACTGGTAGGATGTACCCGTTGCCAAGACGACACAATAAACAAGAAAGAAATCAAAGTGTCTGGATCTGGAAAATTGAAGTAAAAAAATCTATGATCGAATTATAAACTGGCATGAGCACACCTGCTTTCAGGTGGCCTCCTCTAATGGATTTGTGTAATGATTTCCTATCCTATCACACTGTTTCATCTCTGGAAGAGCGTCTGTTATTGAGTTCCCTACTTTGCACTCTGAATGGAAATTAAGAGAGGAAACAAGATTGTCGACGTCAAGCGTCATCGCTCCTCCCTCATCTCCTGATTTGTCTTCTTATTTTGAACTTTTGCTCAAAATCTTTATTAGAAAGATTCACACTCAAATCTCTGGTGACAGAATGAATAGAGGAAGAGGAAGAGGATAGGATGTGATAACACGGGATATTATTCCTACATGCGTGCGCATATGCGCACTCACACACGAGTGTTTCTTCCATCTGCTGCTCATGTGCAGGATAATGAGGCCAAGGTAAGAAAGAAAAAGTAAATCAGCGGTGACACACTGTTCTGGAGCTCCCTGGTGTGTCTGTGTATTTAATGACAGTATTCCCACTGTTACTGTACACAGTCTGTCATCATTGCCTTACAGTGCATGGACCTCCATCTAACAGAGACTCCTTTTAAGCTTGTTGGTGGCAGAGTGACAACTTACTTGAGATGCTCCGTGCACCTCCTGAAGTCTATTTAATAAGCTGGGTCCTCCTATATCATCCTAGCCCTCCGGCCTCTCTTTGATTGCCTGCTCCTCTGGCCTGGCCTTGGTGGCGTCTCCATGTGGGCGTGCTGAGGGCTCCAGTCAAAGGGTACATCCATCACAACCCCTCCCCACCCCTGGCCTGCGTGAAGGCTGGCCTGGACGTCCTCGTGAGGGCTGGATTCTTTAGACCCTAGTCCCTGCCCTGCCTCCTCCATCTAATCTCCTCTTCGCTGCACCCATCTGTCTCCCTGCCTTCACACACAGTAAAAGCATGCGAGCGACACAAGCTTTCTTCCCCTGTTTCTCTTTCCTCTTCTCCCTGTCTGCATTCCTGCTCCCAAGTCTGCAGCATGTGGGGTGCCTTGCTATTAATAAGATGGCTGCCTTGTCTACTATGTGGCAAGCAATCTAGCTGTACATCTGAGACTTTGGAAGCAGAATGGTCATTAAAAGCATAGCCTCTCTCGGCAGGAGAGTGTTTTTGACCAGCTTATTAAATGCAGCTCAACAGTTGCGTTCCCACAGTGGGATATCTCTGTCCCCATCTCCGGTTTTCTCTGGCTTCAAACAGTGAACGGCTGCAGAAGTTCAGAAGCAAGGACATTAACCAGTTCCAAGTATTATCTATCCGGCATCGTACAGTCGCTAATTGAACATGCAGATTTAGCTTTTTCCCTATCTCCTGATAATAATAACGATATAGAAAAGGAGATTGCTTCTTTGCACATGACCAGAATACCAAGTGGCCACGGACCCAGACAAGTTTATTTGTACATATATCTCTTAATGCATAAAAAATTTGGGGAAAAAAGGATAAATTTCTTCCTGCAGAACACACTGATGAACATTCTGTATGTGGAATATTTGCATGCACAAAAATATCTGAATCGGCTTCCGTATCGTAGTCCAGCACATGCACACACAGTTGTGTCTATTCATGAAGCACACATGTAGGAAGGGCTAGTTGCAGAGGCGCTGAAGGTCGTTGGTTTTCCTTTTTTTCCCCCCCTCTCACTTCCTGTAAGCAATCAGGATAAAAGCTCCGCTTGTGAGGAAGTGCTCCCGTTTTAATGGAACATCTTGAACATTAAAGACAGCTAGTGTGGAGGATCCTTCATGCCAATGTCAGCTTTCATTTTTATTAAGACTTCTGGGTTATTGAGGACCGTAAATGTGCATGTTAAATGCTTGGGTTTTATTACACCAGTGCAATGCGTGCCACGGGTTTTTAATGCAAGACACCACCGAGCAAACACTGAAACCCCTTGAGCCACGAGTATTAAGAGGGTAGTGTGACAGGTACTCGGTTCTCGGCAAAGGGTAACAAGTTTTTTAATCCATTTAGTGTGAAGGATAGCACAGAAGGTGATCAAGTGAAGAAATGCATTGTGGGACGTGAAGAAATATAGGGTCAGTCAGATTAAAGAACTCAAACAGTCGTTCTCATATCAGATCTAAAAAGTTACCTTTATTAACGGCTGATCTTCACACTGAACGACTTGCTGTGGATTTTCTCATTAAAATGTCTGATTCGTACAAAGAAAGGATTCGACTTGGAAGTCATATAAATTGATGTTTTACTGTACAAATTCCCTCAGCTGATTAGGTAATAATTACGGCTTCAATTACAGCCACATCAGTGTGATTTAATGATTACATTTAGACATATGATCAAGTATACTGAAGTATTTACAGCTAATACTCACTGAGGGCACAAAGGCAGGCTAAGACTTTTATAATGACCGAAAACTATTACCAGTGCTCAGATAATGACGCGTATTCAATGTCTCCTCCAAAACAAATCATTTGGTAATAATATAATGATATTAATAGTTTGACTAAAGCCCAATCGGAATTAGAGATGGCGAGTGCTGCTCTGCTCACATCCAAATGGATGAGCCACCCGAGGACACACCGGCTGCAGAAGTCAGCTGCATTCCCGACAACAACACCATGTTTCCCCGGCGTGTTCCCTTTGTAACCTCAGAGCCGGAGAGATATGTGAGGCATGTTTATCTGTCAATTCCCATCAACTCCTGTGGCCGTGGTGTCGGGTGCTAAGCAGGCTAATGTCTCTGCACACATGGCTCCCACCTGCCTGCACTGCCCGCTGCTCAGAGTCTAGCCAGTCTGTTTGGTTACCTCCATCTCTGTTACATCGCTCATGAGGAGCCGGGACCCTCCATCA
Source organism: Macroramphosus scolopax (assembly GCA_901007825.1). Lineage (NCBI taxonomy): Eukaryota > Metazoa > Chordata > Actinopteri > Syngnathiformes > Centriscidae > Macroramphosus > Macroramphosus scolopax. The sequence continues at coordinate 159,450 of CAAKHC010002079.1, read as the reverse complement.
TCCGTGTACATTATCATCTCTATCTGCATCATCCCGTCCAGACTCAGACTCACTACTTCCCCCCTGTGTCCAGGTGCTCTCAATACCCTCTCCTGATTCCTGTCCTGATTACAAGGTGTACTAACCGGGGTGGATCCGGCTCAGTTCGCACAACTGAACCTAATTGTTATTCCTCGCAACAGACAATAATCCCTGAACCTGTCCCTGACACAATACGGCTCTGCAGAGTGTAAGATCCCTGGCAGGCAAATCCCTTCTGATTAATGACTACAGATCATAAACTTGACATCATCCTTTTAGCTAAAACTTGGTTGGATGAGAATAACAGAGTCTTTTACATTCTGGATGAGGTCAGAGAAGAAGAGGGAGATCACGTGACCTGTTCAGAGGGGTGTTCTTATGTAAACAGTTGGTTCATAGAGCTCCTTTAAATATCTGTCGATTAGGCTTAATTGCAATAATGATTATTACTGATTTCGATATTGTTGATAACACAAATGATGGGAAAGCTCAAAAACCTTTTGTTGATGATCTCTAAAGGTCTTGTTCTGGTCCTCAGTGCTGCATTAACAGATGATTCTTCACCATTCCCACTCCAATGGAAATACAAGACAATCAATCATCGTCAGTCATTCATTTAGACAGTAATTATGAGCACACACTCTTGGACTGTTGATAAACACTCTACGTGTTCAGACTTCCAGGCTCCTCCTGACTTTTTTATTCCACAGAAACATTTTTGAAGGATCAATACTTTCAACTAACACTAATCTGCTCAAAATGGGTAATTTTTACATAAAACATCGCTTTTGAAGATTTTATTTCATCTCAACCCCCCCTCATGTGCAGCCTTATTTCTTTTTTTTTTTATTTCTTTTGCCTGGCAACAGATGCATCGCAGATAGTCTCCTCTTTCAGGGGTCTCTGGCAAACATCTGAATAACTAGCAGATTATATTAGTAAAATACGAGAAAAAAGACGTGTTAACTGCAGCATTTGACACACTTGATCACAATATATGAATAGACGACACTGTTTTGGGCTCTGATATTGTCCTGATGTGGTTCAAGTCCTACTTTAAAGACAGATACTATTATGTATTGATTGGTTGCTGTACATCAGAGTGTCTCCCAACAAGCTGTGGAGTCCCACAAGGATCAACTCTCTGACCTCTGTCATTTGATCTTTATATGCTCCTTTGTGAAGATGACGCGCAAATATATCATATATAGCTCTGTTGCCAAACAGTGATACATGACTCCTCCGGGTAGTGCATCTATATAAAGAACAGTAGCTGTATTCTTCAGGCGCGCTGTTTCGGGATTACCGGCTGTTCCGGGGGTTAATATTAAAAATAATAAAGCTTGGTTTGGTTAATGGGGTAAATTTGTAACAGAACGGCAGAACGTCTAAGACTAGAAACGTGTGCTGAGCATCTTTAAATGTCAACTCAATACTCACACTGAATACAACATTTGAATTTCAATGAAATTCTTTTATTATTTCCTGAACTATTGTGTTCTATGCTTTTTTCTTTTATTGTGAACTTTGATCATTTTATTGTTTTGCTCTTTGTTTGCTTTTTCCAGCATTTTCTGCCATTATAAATCTATTTGCTTTGCTTTGTGGGGGAAGCTACTGAAGACAGAATTATTTAATTTCTTCTTTGCCTCTAATAACAGCTTTAGTGATTCAAGTGTTTTCATCTGAAGTTTCATAATCGAACGTATGTACCGTATTCAATGGATAAAACTCTGCAGTTAATTCATACGCAGCTCATACATGGGGGGCTTTATGTATAATAATGTCAGCATTATGCCCTATATAATGTTTACAATGCTGTTGTTAATGTGTTAAACATTTGTCAGATGTCTCACTTGATATATTATTCTCATAACTTTACAAATTCTCCTTGAATTAATATTTGATGGTGTAAAGGACCAGACTCCCTGAAGGTCCCTCCTGACATTTCACCAGCCGAATCACTGCTGTGCTGTTTCTGGCTTCTATTTAAGTTATGGACATGAAGGAAACAAGACTGACAACTATGTTTATTGGGCCCTCAAATCAATCTGCCTCCGTAAATCATGCTGATACAGTGCTGCCGTTGAGGGATCCAAAGCATGCATCGCCATAAACACCTAACCTCTGCTCCGACAATCATTTCCCATGTACTTGCAGGCTTGCAGTTGTCCTTTGAAGTAACAACACAAACACCGTTGTTCTCGAGCTGCTGGGAATTGTTAGGATGTTTCCAGCCTTATGAGCTTGTGTACTTATTCATTACTGTAGCTGGAGAAATCGACACACAATCTCGGGCTAATAGAAAACACAGCTCCAAATTACCCTATGGTACCGAGTGGAGGAAGAGGCCAACGAGCCATATAGATGAAGGGTGTGTGAGAGTTGCGCTTACATCAGTCCTTTTAACTGTAATGTTACATCTGGCTCTGACCTTTGGAAATAACACGTGTGGGTTTCCTCTCTGAAACGAGACCCATGGGAGGTTTCTCTTTGTGGAATAGCCTGCAGGCCTGAACACCCCCTCTCCATAATGTCCCGGCGCCGAGCGCTCCCCGTTCAGATATGGGGGTGTGATCCATCCACGCTGTTGACTTCCATTCTCTGGGCTTTACGCATCCCGTAGCAGCCATCCATCGACTGCGGAGTTTAAATATAAAGACACCTTGTAAGAGCTGAAATGTGAACCGGGAATGATAGCTGCAGAACCGCATCCCTGGGATGTTATTCAAACATGATGCAGCGACTATTGTTGTGCAAATGCCTTCATGCTCGAGAAAAAATGGGGACGATTGTCGAAGTTGAATAGGCCCCATTTCTGAGCTGTCAAAGGCATTCAGCAACTTGACACTGTAAAGTTACCTGGGTGTTTGGGGCAATAGAATTCCTCCATCTCCAGGTTTGATTTGCCTGTTTGCTGAAGGGTGTCTGTGCATCTCAGGGTGTGAAAAAGGCCTATGTGAGATGAGAGAATGGGGACGCGCCTTGTCAGGTGCTGCATTCTTCCACCTCGATTGACAAGAGCGATAATTAAACCAGGGGGATGCCATCTCCGCGAAGCAGGAATGCTTGTATTTATTTACGCTGACTACTCTGCTATGTGGTCTGCCATATACTGTGGCCGTCATTCCGCCGAAAGAGCAAACTGCTTTTAACAAGTGCCCTGTTTGGCTTTTTTCAGTCATTCCTTGAACGACAATGCCTTTGACTTTCTACAGCAGAGCAAATTTCCGCATACAGCTAAAAAGTATTCCTCTCCTTTGAGCTCTGGAGAAATTGGAATTGGCCCAATTCAAGCAGCAAACATTTGTTTTTTCACTGTTCACTGCTCACCGCTGCAAAGAGGAAAAGCTAAAGTTGTATCGAGCAGACAGATGTTGGGTGGGAGGGTTTATTGATGACTCCACTGGGGTCCGTTAGCCAGTTTCAGGTAGCACACTAGAAAACAATATCCAGTTGGGCCGTCCATCAGAGAGAGGCAGCTTTACCTATCCCTGGCCAGGAGAGGACGGAGGAATGAAGGATTGACAAATGGTCTGAAAACAGTGAGGGCAGTTCGTTCAGGTAGCCCAGCCATCAGTCTGTCTCTGCTTGCTGTAGGTATATACTTCAGCCTATAAAGATGGGTTATAGGTGTTAACAGCGGAGCGCCGGGTCACGGAAAGAAGCAGGGGATAATTGAGTACTTTAGTAAATCCATTCTTCCATCAAACCGAGGTAATAGTTCAGAGCGTTGCATATACCTGTGGCCCCGGATCCACATGTGTACAAATGGGCTTTGGCAGCTTGAGCGACATGTGCCAACCGGGGGGCCGGCTCAGCTATATGCTCAGAGCAAATACAATGAGAACCAGCTGGTGATGTATCGCCGAGATTGCTTTTGGAATTTAATCGCGGCTGATGAACGAGGTGACTACGGAATATGTCATCTGTTGATGACCCATAATCCCCAGCGAAGACGCTCGCAGGTCATTAGTAGAGGGTGGATGCCATCTATGCATCACTCTTGATAAATCATTGTCAAGAGAGCATTCATACACCTTTTAATGGACAGTTATAGCCGCGGAGGGGACTGGTGTCAGCAGCCCCGGGGTGTGCCCCTGCCTTCTTTGATCCTGTTAGGCTTCAGATCTATTAAACCAATAGCTGCATCAGACTGTCTCGTCTGTTTCCTGTCTTGATTGGTCTAATGACCTAATGGAGGTTTCTCCCCGTCTGTCTGTCTGTCTGTCTGCACATTCTGCTGCCTCCTGCTCCAGCAACTTAATATCTGAGGCGTTTTCTTTCTTTCTCATAGCTGTTTCTTTCTTTTTCCAGCGCCCGCCCTCCCCCATGTTCGCTTTCGTCTTCTCACTTCTGTCTCTCCCTGTCTCTCTCTCTCTCTCTCTCTCTCTCTCTCTCTCTGTCTCTCTCTCTCTCTCTCTGCCTCGGTCTTTCTCTCTCTGGCACCAGTGTAAAGCATCCATTATAGAGCGATGCATGGGTGTCTGTGTGAGTCGGAGAGAGCGACTTGGCACTACTCCTGCCCCACCTGCAGAGGAAGCACTGACAGCTGAGCACTGGGGTCTCATCTACCCCCCCCCCCCCCCCACACACACCCCCACCCAAACACCCCACCCCCCCCCCCCCC
>CAAKHC010002079.1:131055-154779 GCA_901007825.1 Macroramphosus scolopax | reverse complement strand
CTGTACATCTTAGACATATACACGCACACACACACACACACACACACACATAAATACACACACTCACACACCCTCCTCCGCCGCCCATCTCCGCATCTCTGCTGACCTCCCTCCTCCTCTCACACCTTCTCTAACTCGCTCTTTCCGTCTCACCCTCCTCTCTATTTCCTGTTATTCCACACGTCCTGGCCCAGTTTCTGCCACCTCTCACTAGATTTCCTTACACTTTTTTCTCACGTCATTATATAAATCCATCTTTTTATTTGGCACTGTCGGTTTTCTTTTTGTGTTCTTCATTGCACAATTTTAATTGTGTCTTTTTTTCTTCTGCCCAAGCGTTCATTAGGCATTCCCCACCAGGCGAGAGGTTGAACCGTGTGTTGTTAGATAGACTCTTGTTTCCGTGTTTGTCCGCCAGATGAACAACTCTGGTGTAATTAGCTGAACTTTGCCCATTAGTGATGACCACAAGCCCTGTTTGCTTATTGTAGCTGACAGCTAACCTCCTTGGCTCGACAGGTCAGCTCTTCAGCACTCCTACATCTGGTTATCTCTGCTGTAAAGAAACGTGCTCACTGCCTTTGAATAACAGGTGAATATTGTATGAATACTGTGATTGAGTGATCGAGAGTTCCACTTTCCAAAGCTTGATTAACATGTAATTTCTACACATTTCTGCAGCAGGAAGTGAACATAACTTGATATTTCGGGCTGTTTTTGAAACTTCTGAATTATTTTGAAACAGGAAATGTATAGGGCAATGCCGATATATATATAAAACGCTTCAGCTGCACTGAGAGGAAAAACACATGTTTACTGATTTACCTCGATGATTATAGGCATTCTGTTTACTTGAGGCCTGCTTGCAACCGTCTCTGCTTACAGGCTGAGTGATTTGGAGGAAAAATAGTTTTTTTCAGCCTGTGATAAGAAGACAAGAAGAACATCAGTCCAATTACTCTGCTGTAGGACTTCGCTGGTACGATCTGCTTTGTATTGTGATACAAGGAACTCAATTAATTTGCCGTCTCGATCCCTGTAATGTGCTTTTAAATGACCTGTGCGTGCGTGTGTGTTAGGTATTCTTTATTCTGTGGGGAGATAAATCTGTTTATACTGTTACATTTTGGGGACGAAGAGCACATGTTGTAAATTAATAACTTCAGATCTTTAAGGAAAGGTTACGATTATAGGAAGAGTTGGGCAAGTACTGGTTGTAGTTAGGGTACGTCTTCAGGAAATGAATGTCAGTCAGTGTATAGTCCTCTGAAGTGATGCAAACAAGGATGTGTGTGTGGTCATGTGCACGTGCACCGACACGCTGTAGCCTTGCCTACCAAGACGTACAATTCTGGGCAGTGCAAATGAATTAGCCTTAGCTGTGAAATTTGCATAGTCTGAGCACAATGAAATCCCCAATGAGAGCAACTTCAGCAAACATGCTGACAAGCAGAAACCTCTACTATAAAGGGCCAACGTTGTGCAACCTGACAAAAAGACCGAATCTTTAGCTCTGAGACCCGCTAGGCTGTAATAGATTTTAAGCTTAGAAAGGTAACATTAGCAATTGATCCTTTTCAGAGCTGAAAGAGAGTGACTCTCCAAACCCAATGCAACTGTTAGAGAACAATATTGCTGGTTTGCGGTCTTCTAACTTCAAGACGATTTCCTTCTTGTTGAGAAATTTGATTAATATCTGCGCAGCGAGGCAATAGATAGCTTTGATGGTCAGATATAAGCATGAAGTGGATCAGAAACAAGTTAGAGGCCTGTCTGTTAGGTGAACAGTAAGAACTAGTTTAACAAAACCCCCGATGCACCTCCGACCTCATCCACGCAAGCAGCTGCAGATTCGAGGAAAAACACTAAAAATCTTTTTTTTCTCAAATCTGTTCATGATGAGCAGATTAATATTCAACACAGTGGCCGAAGTACCTGTGTGAAGAATGAGCAGAGAAGTGATGACTCAAAAACTAGTTTCAGCTGAAGCACACCTGCTTAATTGCTGCAAAGTATAAATGGAAACTCTCAGAATCTCAGTATCCTCCACTTCAACTCTCATGTTGTCCCTCCTTCAGAAACCATCTTTCATTTTAAGCATGCGCCAGCCTTGACAGCTAAAGTGACTGCTTAACAAAGTAAAAAGAATGCCTGCAAAGTGAATCTTAACTCATGCGTCATTTGAAGGTGACCCGGGCCCTCGTCAGACCATCGCTCCTTTGACAGACTCAACATTTAACCAAAACAAATAGTGCTTTTTTTGCAGGACAGAAATATGATAGTGCATCATATTCTCATGAAATGACAAATAGACATCGCCCTTTGAAACATTTCTACTTATTCGAGTGAAGGCTGTTTTTGGAGAGCATGTGTCCTCCGCAGTCTGTCAGATTTAGACAAACCCATATGGCATGCCACTAATCTTGATCAATGCTCACCGGTGTGAACACTGCTCACACTGCTCGCACTCTGGAGGATAACGAAATGTGGCAATGCAGCAGCTCAGAAACATCATCACAGTGATCTGTTTATTATCCATTATAAAAGGCATCACGGCTCCGAGCAGAACAACATCAGAAAGGGGTGTTTACTTTCTGAACGCAGCGCAGCAGAGAGGGCTCATAAAATGTCTGCTTTCACCTGATGTGCTATTCTTAGAGTTCCCCTCAGAGCCGCTGACTAATTGGAGCTTTGCTTGTCCAATCGGTGAAGCTATCATCCACACAGACTTTTTTTTATGAGACCTATGAGGGACGAAGATTCCCCGTTTGGGTGTTTGGGCTGTTCTCCTGCATGTCCCGGGACTCCTGTTCATTGGTGAGGGCTTCATTAACTGTGGATGGGAGGTGGCAGCAGAGAGAGAACAGCTGTTTAGCTAACCACATGCATTGTTAGCCAGCCTTCTCCGTCTGCCTAACTGCCTAAATCCGTCCCCTAGCTGCTAATAGAATGCTCATTAGGAGAGAGGAGAGAGACTCGATGTGAAACAGCGCCACTGTGCTCCATCCCTCCCAGCTTCTGCTACTCCTCCTCTCCCTCTGGTCTCTATTAAACAGCTGTATGAGATAAACCTTCCCTCTGTGAATCAGCTACCTCTCCACCCATCGTGAACTCTGACCCCGACACCCTGGGAATACAGGGCGTGTATGGTTATCTGAGTTCTCCTCGGAGACGGCCACCAGCCTCCGTGTCACCAAAACATGCTCCGTACCCCAGCAGAGATGGAGGAAGATACAAGATAACATAATCCCAGAGGACAGACAGATGATACCTTCTGCTCTGAGCCCTGAAGATAGAGAGGCTAGAACGCCGTGTTTTGTTTCTGTTAATAAATTTACCCTAAGCGGTGTATTGTTAAATTATTCAAACACTGTAGATGCTGCGCTGCTGTAGTTTGAAAGAAACCCAAAAGCACGAGTCTGTTTCGCAGTGTCAAGACTGATGAAGCTGGCAAGAAGGATGGAAAGCTGTGACATTGGATATGGCACTGTGAATATCTAAATTGTCCTCACGGGAATGCAACATATCAGAGCCAGAAATAATCCACAGCGAAAAAACACAACCCTGACTGAATGTGGGTGGCCCAGGTTTGATTGCAATCATGCATCATTTAGGTAGAACAGACCCTGCGTTAACAGCTTCCATGCAGAAGTCAGAGAAACAAAGTGCGCACACATTAACGTCGGGAGACCGTCCCACTGTGCGCGGCAGGACTGATATGCTCCGAGCTATTTTCAATAAATGACAACTACTATAGTCTCTGCTGTCAAGTAGAAACGAGCTCTGGAGCAGCGTACAAGGTGTGTGTTCTCATTTGTGGAGAATAATACTGTATTTTTAAAACAAGACTTAACATGTCGTACATCATTTAAATTGCTGGGGAACAGAACAATACTGTACGCACCCTCGGAGAAGATATGAACGTGTCAACAATCGGGTATTTTGACGTACTGTTATTTGAGCATTGAGTGCAGCGTTGTGAGTCAGTGAGCAGGAACGCTCTCCTGCGGTAATGAATCTGCACATGATTGCCCATCAGTGCGATGAAGTGCCTTGATCAGGTGTTCCTCCTGTATTTAGATAAATATCCCTAAAAGGTTTCCTGAGTTTTTAATGTATTGTAACATTTACAGGAAAATAATACATTAATACATTTTCATGAACGTTTAATTACATTTTTAAACTGATTAGTCAACAGACCACATGACAGCAGTTATCCTACAATACGACCATTAGAGTAAATCAACACCTCTACAACCGAGTCAATAACAACTGGGTGTTATAATCCTCACAAAGGGAGGGTTCATTGCAGGAGTGTTGTACGGTATTATACTGCGTTACTTTCTGTAGGTGTACCTAATAAATTGTCCAGTGAATATACATGTTAATCATCAGAAATACTAAGTAGCTGGTGGAGGTATTTCCCCTCCTGCTTCTTCTTTTGTAAACCCGAGACAAATATTAGATTTACCAAAAAAATATTTTTTCGTCCCGGGCACAGAACCAAAGTATAAAAAAAAATATATATATAAAAAAATATATATTTATATCGTGAAAAGCATCAAGAAAGCAACAATGAAAGGTCTGGGTAAATGCTCTTTCCTGATTGGCCGGCAGGTACGAATTAAAGCTGCGTAATCTTGACGTAGTTCAGCGCAAGTTCACTCACATCCGTTGCCCACCTGTAACCATGGCAACGTTAATAAAGAGCACAGCTGTCAAAGCCTCCACTCGTTATCAACTGCGGAAAGTACAGCGGAGTTCGACTCGTTAGAAGTGAGATGTACTAACAACGCGGAAGGAAACCACATAGCCGACGGCCGGTTTAAATATTTCTTGAAATATATTTGAAGGAATAAAAGCAATTCTCATGAATGAGATGCAGCAAAGGTAAAAAGAAATTAGGGCGAAGAGAAAGAAACCAAACGAAAATCAGCTAAAAGAATAAGAGTGTAAAATCCAGGCAAGGCGATAAATACTGAACGATGTTCTGTACCAAGAACAAACACTAATGTGAAGAATTGCTTTGCTGTTATTCAGAACGACACCAATAAAACATAATCAGATTTTTTCACATCGTTCAAATAGTCTCAGAATCATCTTCTAGTGTTTTGAATATAAAAAAATATGTTCCTCTTTTGCTGATTGAACCCAACCTGTGAACTTAAAGACTCAACGTGAGTTGTTGAAGGGGATATCGGACATGCATCAGGAAATGAACCACAGAAGCTGATTTCTACTGTGTGTGACTGACAGGAGCTGTGTGTTATTTCTCTACGTGGTGATGGAAGCTGACAGTGACACCACGGTAACGGCTCCACGGTTACCGATACAACTTTGTGTTGCTGGAATAGACCATCTGTCAGATATGTGTCAAGTATTGAGACATTAGCTGCTGTTGAATATCTGTTAGCTTGACATTGAGAAAGTGGAGCGTGCCGGCACGCGACGCGACCGATCACTTTCAATTGTAAATGCACGCCAGTACGCAACTCATCTCAAACATGAAACGTACCTGCGCAGACAGACACGCGCGACGTGCACGCACAGCTCTGGCTACTGCAGGTCCAGAGCCACGGGATTAACCGTTGTTAAAGGTTGGCCTGCGTAAATACCCCCCCTCATGCTCAGCTCACCTCAGCTCGACTTCGCACATGCAAACAAATCCGCACGTACACACACACAGAGTCCATGTGTACATGCAGTAAGTCCACATATACTCCCGCCCCGGGGGATTTCATGTGGCTACAGCTGTGTGCCTACTGGCACTGGCAGCCAGAGACAAGAGAACAGAGAGAGGAGAGAATACAGCAGAAGATATGGGAACGGACAGATTGCAATGAAAGGCATGTTACCACAGAAAAGTGGACAAAAAACCATGAGAAAGGAAACTGTGCACTCTCACACAACCATGATATTTTCCTTTCCTTTTTTCTTCCCCCTCCGCTGCCTGCAGCTTGGTTTGAATGTAAAAGACTGATAATCTGAAGTGTGACTGCTGAGGCAGAAAGGGGACCATTGAACGCCTTTCTTACCTGCGTCAGGCAGTCACACGGCTCCAGAAGAGTTCACCACAATGCCGACGTGTGTGTGTGTGTGTGTACGCACAAGGACCCACACTACATAAGCAAATAGAATGACACAGGGGGGCACAGCCGGCATGCTCACACACACACACACATAACACACTCGCAGAGACGCACAAATAAATAGTGAATGAGACTGCCAAGGCGTGTCCTCGCCATAGCTCAGCTCACAGCTTTCTGCCCTTGTGCCGGGACCTCCACCTGTCACTCCGTGTTTTATTCCCTTCACCACCGCTCCACTGTAAACAGCCAATACAGGTTTGGTTATCCAGGTGGTAAAGAAACTGCTCACCACTGCACATGTGTTATGATGCTGGCGGTCTGGGATGAGGTGTGACTTCCCCAGACATTCAGATGTTTTTCTGTCACTCAATTTTTTTCTTTCATATGAAATTCAATATGATACATTAGTGTTGTAAATGGAGGCGGTGCAATAGATATTAATTACTTGTCCATTACGGTTTGTGGCGCTATCAATCTGTTATCATCTGGCTACGCCACTGACTGAAATTAACTGTCACTTCTCAATATCAGCCAAGTCATCTCTGTGCTTTATTGCCTTCATTACAATATTCCAGCCTTAAGTGGTGTCCTCATGAGATCGGACAGGAACCAAGACGTTGATGAACGCTAATGCAAGAGACGGATGTTTATCGGTGCAAAGATGGTAGATATCAACGCGAGTGTCAACGTCGGCGGAGAGCCCCGTACAGGGGGACACGGGTGTGTTGTAGGTTTCAGGAAATAACGGGCAGTGCAGCAATATCATGATCTCCTGAGGTTCATGTATATTTGATAGGGCGTGCCAGATGTGGCCCTGAATGTGTGGATGCGTCTCAGCGAGCCGTCTCTCTCACCGTGCTCACAGAAATTAGATTTCATCTCAGGCCCCAAATCTAATACACAAGCTTATATTTACTCACAGTTGCAGAGCATCATCAGCCAATATGACCCTATAGAAGGGTGGCAGAGCTGCACGGAATACAGTTAAATGAAAATTCTTTGAGCAAACGGTTCTGAAAGCCATCACAGCTGCCTCGCCGCGGACTATCTCAGAATGTAATTGTTTTCTACCCCTGTATGCACTGAACATAAAAGAAACTGTTGACAAATAGAATAACACAAGTGTTTAATATTAGCACAAATCTACCGTTTAAAGCTCTTTGCTCACCAAGCCTGTCGTTTTTGTGTGAATTCCTTTTTAATCTGCATACTGATCATATTTCAGACGAGATGAAAGGCAGCTATAGGCTGCTCTGTTTCCAAACGGGGCTCATGAATGAATGACATTAGAGCAAAACCCTGTTTTGTAATACGTACCGACGACAAGCTGTTGTGCCACCACCTCTCAAAACCTCTTTAAATTACATACCTGTTGTTTTTCTGTTTGTCGTCAAATGCTTTGTGCAGAGAGACCAAGTGAATCAGTTAATCAGATGCCATTTTGGATGATGACGTTGAAAAATAATTCAAATTCCGGACGACAAAACTGACTTGTTGAATCTGAGTTATATACAGAAATGCCATCGTCTTAAGACTTCTCCTATCATTTGGGGGTGAGCTCCAGAACAGTGTGTATTGCAGACGAAATGGATGTATGAGTCACTCAATGCATTGAGAGTCCTGTGTCTTCTTCACAATTAATGCAAAGTCACAGTTAGCCTGCAGAGTGCCATTTTCTTATGCAGAGAGCCTTCGCTGCCTTGAATGCTCTCCAGGGACAATAGCTGCCACAGCACCCACTTCCTCTTTTTTGTTCCCTCATCTTTTATCCTCCCATGACCTCCCTCATGTTTCCCTCCAACCCATCTCCGGTGACACAATGAGAATGGATGTCTACAGTTTAGCTCATCCATACGTGTCTGTGAGTTTGTTTAGCCGGGATGTGTTTTTAAAGTTGATCGCGCACATTGATTTGTAGTCACCGTGCTTTTGTTCAGAGGAGTTAGAAATGAAGGATGATGAACACTTTGGTCAACACATTTTAAATCTTTAATTTCCAAAGTCAACCTCTCAGCAACTCTGTGTACTTCCTAATGAAAATAAGAATGGTATGGATTGATTCAGTGTGGCGGATCGATACTCAGTGGCCGAACGCTGAGTTCCGATCGGCTGCACAAATAGATCTTAATTGTTGGGATTTGCAGTTGACTGGATTTGTTCGAGTAGATTTCCAGAGACTCTGCTGCCAATGGAACTTTTCCAAACCATTTTTACAGTCGAACATGTCATAACCCAATTGTCTCGATGTCCACTTACAGTAAGTGGCTACGGTGGCTAAAGAGTCTGACACAGTAATTGACTCGATGGGAGATACAGTATGAAGCATGAGGCAGGGAAGGCAGACATAGTGCTCTTAAGGGATCGGCTGTTGTGACAGTGCTGGTAAGCCTATACTGTGTCTCTCAGCACACCGTATACACACACACACACATTCACTTAATGCATACACAAAACACACAGCTCTTCTCTGAGCAGGTAATTCCGCAGTCTGCGGCTGGGATCACATTCAGAGTGCCATCCCATCACAAGTCTGAGTTTCGCTCTTAATCTTTAAACGTGTGCCCAAGAATGTCAGGGAGGCGAGGCGAGGCGAGGCACGGCGAGGGCAACACATATCCATCCTATTTTCGTCCGCTGTTTGCATGGTGTGCCGCCTTGAATTAGACGGAGCTTGTGTGGCTTCTGGCTGCAGGGTTACTGGCACAATGGGCAGAGCAGCAAACAGCGGTGTCAGAAGCTGGGAGAGAGGAGCACACAGAGTGACATAGGCACAGCCAGAAGAATATGTTTACACTGTTGGAACCCCGAGCCCAGCTTGGCACGGTAATGCCTCGTACAATAGTTAATCAGCTTGGACACCGCTGTTGGTGTGACCACTGACCCTAAAAGGCATCGGTAATAGAGGGACTGCTTCTAATAGGAAAAGCTCTAGAATTTTAGTGGGGCACTGGAATTACTGCGCATCCAGGGGAGTCTTTTTTTTTTTAACGTCTGCTCTGGTTCTGGTTCATTAATGGTGGTTTAGATTAAAAGAGTTGTTGATGTTCTTGGTCAGAGAAAAAAAAAAAAGGTTGCTGCCTACTAGGTGTTCTGTGTGTGGTGCCTAATGAGCTTGTGTGTATTTGAGTGTGTGCACGCTCGGGTGTGTTTGTGCACATGCTCTCATGTGGGTGGGCTGTATAGAATATATATATATTACATTTTGCCTGTAGATATTTTTTGTGCAAGCCTGAGTAGGATCGGAGAAACAATTGATATTGAGAGGATGCACATGTGCAGCTAAGCCACCATTTTGGTGCTCTGTGTCTGCATGAACACCATGCAAATTGTTTGCCTTTGTATGACAGCTACAATGAGATGTAATCGGGGACATATCCTTTTCTGAACCAGACTCTAAGGCTTGTAAGCTAGTGATCTGCTGCATGAGAACATTGAAAAGGGCCGGGGTAAGCAATGAGCTTCCACCCACCGCCTCCTTGAAGCCAAAATGAGGGTATCCATCGCATCTTCACCTCCAATACCCCTACAGCTCACAGCGAATTTGATGCTGTACGACTTAGGCACTTAGGTCTCTCTCTCTCTCTCTCTCTCTCTCTCTCTCTCTCTCTCTCTCTCTCTCTCTCTCTCTCTCTCTCTCTCTCTCTCTCTCTCTCTCTCTCTCTCCCTCTCTCCCTCTCTCCCTCTCTCCCTCTGTCTCTCTTTCTTTCCTTGTTTGCTCTGAATCCCTCTGATTCCCCCCAGGGGTGGTGTATACCCCCTTGCGATAATTTATCTGTCACAAATGCAACTGCGCCCTTTCTGTGGCTTTCCTTGGCCCGAAAAATGAGATACAGCCATCCCATCTGGCTGTCACAGGCAAGATGTTGCCAAGAATAGAAGCCTCCCATCCTTCCACATTTCATGGCTGAATTGTCATATTTGTGTGTGACTTATATCTTTGACCCTCCCATGCTAGACATATTCTACATCTGGTTTGCACTTATGGAGCTTTACTTCCATGATGTCAATGCACGTTTCCTCTCCGGCTGTCTCTGTTTACTGGATATATAAAAGGGCAAAGCTTTGAAGCTGCTACACAATGCATACGATGTGTAAAACGTATATTTAGATGCAAAAGGAGTCGGATGGTTTTGACTGTTACTACACAGCAGCCGGTTATGAAAATTCCCCCGTTTCAGTAGGAACTATAGTCACTAATCACGTCCTCTCAGCAATACTGATCTGAAATCTATTTGTGGACACAGTAGGAGAAGAGAGGAAATCAGAAAACATCTTCAACAACTTGTCTCATCTAATGAGATTAGCAGAGCCGCTTACACAGTCATGACATGGAGATACACACAGATAACCCTGTAATAACTCATTATTCTTCCCATTTCCACGTCGACGCGGAGTCAAGGCTCACAAACAGTGCATGTTGTCGTGCGTACACAGCTATCAGGCCAATCTCAACACTGCAGCAATGTGGAGTGAGCATAGTGAATACCGCCTCGGCTGCCACAGCACAAATAGAGCTGGCAATAGAAAGACATGGAGATAGCATCCTCTGCTTTTCAGAGGCTGCAGCATTAGTGACACATGCATGAGTGCAAATGGAAAAAATTCACCGCGCAGGCCCCCTGCTTCTCTTAGTTTAGCAGGGAGGTTGTTTCTGAGAGGAGAGAGGGACAGGAATCAATTCTGCGTGTGTGCATGCATGTTTAGACATGCAAACGC
Organism: Macroramphosus scolopax; assembly: GCA_901007825.1. Lineage (NCBI taxonomy): Eukaryota > Metazoa > Chordata > Actinopteri > Syngnathiformes > Centriscidae > Macroramphosus > Macroramphosus scolopax. The sequence goes on along the minus strand of CAAKHC010002079.1, from coordinate 143,974 downwards.
ACACACGACGTCACATGAGATACAGGAAACAGCTGAATGAAAAGCAAGAGCAGCAAAGAGAATCCTCCTAGAGTTTAAACATTTAGGTTCATGTAAGAGCAATAATAAAAGGAATTTGTTCTGTGTGATCTTCCTTTGAAACCTTTTCATCCTTCACTGTCACTAATCTGCATAAATTGTTTTCCTTTTATTGAACATTCAGAGAACACTAGGCAAAATTTCTCAGCCGCCAGATGTCAGCTAAAGAAAGGAGAGCCTGCTTTCGCCCTGTGATTGTTTCATCCGTCAAACACAGTGCCACATGCGTTTCTGACAACTACAGAAAAGTGCTTAAAAGCTGCCCTAATCTTTAAGTGCCTTGCAGTCTGCGGTATGTAAGTGGGTAGAATTATGTTTGTGCTTGTGTCTGTGGGCACCGTAACTGGATCACATTGGATTTTCAAATAAATAGCAGCATTATCTTGCAGGGATTGCCACATCCAATTTGTCACATTGTACAAAACCTCACAGATGCACAAGAAAGTTTTCGTCTTTACTTTAAATGACAATACTCACTAATCTAGAATGTCCCGCTGGAGTAAAACCGTCTTGTGCCAGTTCTCGGCTGAAATAAATTCAGGGTTTTCAGTCCACGGATTCTTCTTCACTCAGGTGTTGTATGCATGCCTGTGATTAGCAGCCAGATTGATGAGTTCAAGTAGGAGCGGTGTCCCCGTTGTGCTGTGCATGCAGACAGAGGGATGCCAGCATGTGTGTGATGATGAGGCCCGGAGTGTGTTGTATTGACCAGTGGATGTCACGTCGTGATTTGTAGGAGATACCACACTCACCAGGCTCAGATGCACATCGATCCTGGAACCTGGGTGCAGACTGTCAGTGAGGTCGTTTTTATCCTCTCCCTTTTCTCGCCTCCTGCCACTTCCCCCTCCTCCACCTCTCACCTTCCTGTTTCCTCTTACCTCCCACTTTTTTTTCTTCTTTTTTTCCCCCCATTCGTCCGTCTCTTCTGTTCTGCTCTTCAATTCTCTCCTCTTTCTTCCGTCCACCCTCATGGATCAAACTCTTTATCTGGCCCGAGCTGCAGCCTGCAGGCAAGCAGGCAGTCTCTACAGAGGCTTGAGCAGAGGACCAACAGCTTCAAACGACATCATATAGGGCTGGCATGAGGCTTGTCTCACACTCCTAGATGAAAACACTCTGGCCTCTATATGGACATGATGAAACACAAAGCAGGACAGTTCCTCTGCTACAGAGTCCACTTGACTAAACAGTTGCTACAGCATCTCCTGGGATGTGACACAAGTTGTGTCTGTATTAAGCATTTTGTATTCTGATCCAAGCGAAACTCAACAGCCAGTATACGGGAAGATGCATTTCCTTTGGCTGCTCCCCCCCATTGGATCATCGCTTATGAAATCAGCCCGGAGTAAATCCCGTTTAGAGGAAACATGTAAAGCCAAGTAACAAGAATAGTTGCAGCCATAAAAGGCAGAGAAAAAAGCTCATGCGCATGCAATAAATCATGAACTGAAATACCTATTTGGGGCATTTTATGTAATGTTTGTAATGTTCACCTGACAGGAACTACAAGTAACAGTTTTGCATGGATTACTGCTCACACACACACACTCTGCTGGATGCTTTACACTCCAGTATCTCCCTGCAGCCTGGGTACAGGGGGAAACTATTCAATGCACTTCTACCATGTCAGAACTCAGGCGTTTGCCATTTTGAAGTTGACGAGCTTGATGTTGGACAGAAATCTAATGTACCAGAAAAACAATGTAGGTGTTGTTGCCGGGCTGATGGACCCAGGTGAAATTATCCATGGACTAATGCAAGATCAGACCTCAGGCACTTGTGTTTAAGTACATGCAGCCTGTGGTACTGTAGGCTGTAGCCATGGCGACAGAAGCTTCAACTCCGTATTATGAAACTGTAAGACCAAAGATGTACAATTAGGCACTTTTGATAAGTATCTCCGTACTGGCTTTTAATACCACTTCGCGAATGCCTGTCATTTGGAAAAAAAACACGAACCGAGTGGATTCCTGGTGCAGGAGATGACATCCATGAGGTAATGGGAGCAAACAATGCACTGAGGAAGAGAAACGAAATAAGAGCTGGAGTGAAATGCAGAGAGAGCAGCATCCGACTGAGTGCTACCCCAGTTTGACTATAGACAGAGATTTTTTTTTTGTGTAACAGAGGGGGACTCTGCTAAGTCCACGGGTCTGTGGAGATTTGCTTACAGTGAAGAGATGGTGGAGGTAAGATAGCTCAGAGGATTCAGGCTCCGTTGAACGCAGGCTTATGCCTAATAAACAGCAGGGAGGGACTCAGCATGGGCCCTCAGAAAAAGGAGACAGAGAGAGTGCGATAGAGAGAGACGGAAAAACAGAGCGGAGGAAAGATTAAAGACGAGGGAAAAGGCAAGTACCAGATCTAGCAGCAGTTGTGGGGGAGAGAAAGAAGTGAGAAAGACACGTCCCTGTGGCCACGTTATTCCTCTCTTGTGATGGCTTTTATGTGTATGAGAGGAATTTTGATAAGATTATGCTGCTTAACATATTTTCACCCCCATTAGCTCGTTGAATAATGTGGGATGCCGTTATGAAGATGAACCACTGACCTATAAAATTGGACTCCGAACTCCCAAGGTCATCTGACAGACAGCACATTAACACAAGTTGCTCAGGTTTGTTTGTTTTTTTGGGACATTGTTAAGGTTTTGCAGGCCGTGCTTATATCTCAGGGCCGATCTGATAAAACTCACTGCTGATGCTTCGGCGATATCTGCCAGCTGTTCCAGATTACAAAGTACAGTCATTTATAGCGCTTACTGGCATCAGCACCAACAGAACATCCTTGTCCATTAACACTCGCACACGCCCCTACGTGCCACCAAACGCATCAGCTGTGATCCAAAGCGCTGCCACGTCATGTTGCTCTCGGTCCACATCAGCGTTTAATCCACGTTTCTGTTGTCAGAACGTGACCCAAACATGTGTGTTTAAGCCTGTGGGTGTTCGAGCGTGTGTGGAATGTGTCCAGTGGTCACCGCGCACCCAAGGTCAAGCTTTTCTTCCCCCTATCAGCGGTGAATTATCTCCACAAGCCACCAAGCCAATCCAGGGCCTGAACCACATGCCCATTTACCAGTGTCTAGTGAGGGGGCAGCGCGGTCGAGGTCAGCAACCGCAGCGTAGAGGCGGCAGCAGTGCGACGCGACAGCGTTTTAGCAGGGGCCCAATGAGTGATTACCTCGGAGCTCCAGTCATAATTCAGTGTGACCTCAATCTGCCAGCAACGCTATGGTTTGATGGATCTGCTCACAGTTTGGGTATTGGGTTCGCGCATGTCAAACACAGGCAGATAACGACGGCGCTATCTGTTGCTCCTACAAAGGAAAACCTCCCAGTTCTGAATGTGACGCGTGTTGACGGTGTTACATCTTTTTGTTACGATACTCCGGACGTTGAGTAAAGAGCTGTTCGCTATGTAGATGTCACTTGTGGATACTGAAGACAAAACAATGTCACAAATGTTAACCCTCGTCACGATGATGCCTGTCGTCTGTCCGCCTATTCATCATCTTTGTTTCATATCAATCAATGTCAGCGAGGATGCACACGCTTTCCCACACATGCTTGCGCTCACAGACACACACGCACAGCTCCCAGTGTGGATAATTAGTGGATTCTCTCAGTGGGTGATGGAGCCGGTGCTCCTTTCTCCTCTCTCTCTGACCTTCCCCAGCGAGCTTCCTACCACAGTGGGGCTCATCAGACGCAGCCCTAATACATATTTATCGGTGGAGTCGCAGCCCGTGTGCGCTACAATCACCAAAGCCCAAGTTACCTTTTCTCCCTTTAGTCAAACAAAGCAGGAGATGAATCTCGTCATGTCAACCTGGTTACAACCTCCTCTGCGGCCGGGCCATGCACGGGTTTGAACGCAGACGGACGCAGGAGCGAGTCGTATTGCATTCAAGCCGATCTCCTCAATTACGGTAAACGGATTTGATATACGTTTGTCTGTCAAATCGCCTTGGCAGTGACAGGAACTGCACTGCTGGCAAACATTTTCCTGCAGCAAGTCATGATCAAAGACATTTAGAAAGTGACTGTGGCACGGCTGGCAGCATTGGGATTCAGGACAGACTCCCTGCACCATGACTGGCTCTGTTTGCACAGCGCAATCTGAGTGGAGATGTGAAGAGAGGCAATACCACTAAAGAGTTAGGGGAGGGGAAGGGAGGGCAGAGGAGGAAAGTGGGAGGGATGGCAAGATAAGCCCCTACCCCCCTCTCGGCCTCCAAGCAGCCATATTTCATCTTATGGCTGTCCCTCTAATGCTTTCAAGTGGGTGAAACCCTCGACATCTGCTTCCGCTCCCTGAGACACAGCAGAGGCCACCGTCCTACAGAGACACACAACCAGAGGACAGCGGGAAGGGCGACGTCAGGGCACAGCCACAGGAAGCTGATGGATTCATCCCCTTACAATAAGACACCTGATGCAGAAACAGAAAGACAAACATGACCTGTCCGCCAACAGCCACAATAAGACCCCAAAATATCTGTTGAAATACCAAAATTGTGGCTCATGCTAATAAACACACTCAGCACAAAAAGCATTTTACAGTTCACTCATGCAGACACATTAATTATACTTACTACTCGGGAACAAATAAATGTAAATAGCCCTGTAAATAGACACTTCATCTTCGACAAGAATAAATACCCCCCCCTGCTGCCTCTGATTAGGACTACCAAAGTGATATATCTGGCACTTAAGTCTGCTGTTTACCTCATAAACACAAAGACTTCAACACAGCCACCCACACTGATGCTGAAATATTGCTGCTGAATCTGCATGCTAGTATGTTTCCCCGCTAGTCTTTGTGGCTTAAATGTGGAGTCATCTAATGAGATTTCTTAATGCATGCCATTGCTTTTCATCTGATGTTGCTGTCAACAGCAGGACTTCAGTGGAATTCCCGGACTCTGGCAGTGACAATGCTTACGACAGTAAAGTGGCGTGGTCAAGTGGCGGAGGGCTTCGCCTCAGATTTTCTCCGAGCTCGGTAAAACATCACTTGTGAATTCCGAACCACATCCAGAGGACGGATGAGTGGTAATGTCAAGACATAGATTGCGAAGCATGGCTGATGATGTGAGGGAAGTGTACCGGAGACAGAGAGGATGACATGTCACCTTCAGCCGACTGTCTGTACGGAGAAACTTTTCAAAGGGGGACGCAATTCAATTATTTCTGAGGAAATGATGTTTGTTGTTTGAGAACTGAGCCTTGTGGTGAAAAGTCATTTCAGATTCCCTGCATACTGCACTGCGACCAAAATGTAATTTAACTTGTAAGAACATCCCATGAGACTGTAGATTTGTGTGCTTTGGCTTATGAACCCCTCCACCCTCCTTAAAGTCCTCCAAAACTATCAATGTATATTTATGTATACAGATTCACCTCGTATATGGTTTGTTGTGCAGTAGATGTTTTTGTATCCTACAAGCGGCAGACCGAGATGGCCGGTTCAGTTCGGTCTTCTTTTATCACCATGTTGTTTTGTACTGCCGGTTGGAGAAGTGTGCAAATATTGGGAGTCGGAGTCTAGTTCATTCATATCAAACCACCCACAAACTCCTGTAGAATTTGCGGGTCCTTCAAGGGTCTTTTGCATGTGTGCGTGCGTGCGTGCGTGCGTGCGTGCGTGCGTGCGTGCGTGCGTGCGTGCGTGCGTGCGTGCGTGCGTGCGTGCGTGCGTGCGTGCGTGCGTGCGTGCGTGCGTGCGTGCGTGCGTGCGTGCGTGCGTGCGTGCGTGCGTGTCTGTTTATGTTTCAGGAATTCCTAATTCCACGATATCTTTGTAATTGAAGAAGAAAGCTCATCAATAATGTATCACCAGAGGAAGTATTGCGACATATTGCAGCATCCCTATTTGGTTGCACCTCACAATTTAAGGTGCCTTGAACAGTACATTAACAGAACAGGGTTATTGTTTCAAGAGCAGTAACATTTCCCTCCTGTCTGCAGCTCATACTAAGAAATTCATACTTTATTGTTGGTTTTCCAGTTTGTATGTTTCCTTTACAAAACCTGTAGAGCAGCATTGGCAGCATCTGCTCCTTCTACACATACAGAGATTATTACCGAGGCAGAGCACAGAGATGAATGAAGGAAAAGAAGATGATAGACAGAGTGCTGATTCCCTCCTCTGTCTGTGAGCTGTCTATACGACCAGGCCATCTGCGCATTCATTATCACAGCCATGATTCCATTATTGCTCGGTGTGGCAACAAGGCTTGTTCTGTCTGGCCTTTGTTATTCTTATCAACTGTGTAGCTGACAGCCTCCTTTTAAACATGGCAGCGACAAACAACTATCGTGTAGTAGAACACATAAGTGAATTATACTTGAGACACAGTCAACATGATCCTGTTTGTTTTTCCTGTGTCCTTGTGCAGGTCTGTTCCACAGAGCCATCATTCAAAGCGGGTCAGCGCTTTCCAGCTGGGCGGTGAACTACCAGCCGGTCAAGTATACACGTCTCTTGGCAGAGAAGGTGGGCTGTAATGTCCTGGACACGTTAGACATGGTGGACTGTCTGAGGAAGAAGAGCTCCAGGGAGCTGGTGGAGCAGGACATACAACCCGCCCGGTACCACGTGGCCTTTGGACCCGTTATCGATGGGGATGTCATCCCAGATGACCCGGAGATCCTGATGGAGCAGGGCGAGTTCCTCAACTACGACATCATGCTGGGGGTCAACCAAGGCGAGGGGCTGCGTTTTGTGGAGAACGTGGTGGATTCAGAGGACGGCGTCTCCGGAAATGACTTTGATTTCTCCGTGTCAGACTTTGTGGACAGTCTATACGGGTACCCGGAGGGCAAAGACACCCTGAGGGAGACCATCAAGTTCATGTACACCGACTGGGCAGACAAGGAAAATCCAGAGACCAGACGCAAAACACTGGTGGCTCTCTTCACCGACCACCAGTGGGTGGAGCCCTCAGTGGTGACCGCAGACCTCCACGCTCGCTACGGCTCGCCCACCTACTTTTATGCCTTCTACCATCACTGCCAGAGTCTGATGAAGCCCGCCTGGTCAGACGCGGCTCACGGGGACGAGGTGCCCTATGTTTTCGGAATTCCCATGATTGGTCCCACCGATCTTTTCCCCTGTAACTTCTCCAAGAACGATGTCATGCTCAGTGCCGTGGTTATGACCTACTGGACCAACTTTGCCAAGACCGGGTGAGTGAATTCAAACTATACAGAACGATATCTTATATTATCGGGAAGTAGAGAGAGAGAGAAGGAGTGTGTAACAGTTGGAACTTGTTCACAGCTGTTTCGATCCAAATCAAAGGATGAATCTCTACTTTGTTACATTTCCTCTTTGGTTTGGTTTAACATGCATCAACCGGAGCAACATGCCAGCTATCGTTGCATTGATTGGTCGGGAACCTCGTGGGTTTTGGCAGGCAGAGGAAGGAGTTTTGTTCTTCTTCTTCCCGAGAAAAGCTATCCAAAGATAATGCCCTTAATGCCCGGCACAGCTGGATATGGAAGCTGGTTTAGTCCAAAAAAAAAAAAAAATGCGCAACCCTCCCTGATCCAGGTCACATCACGTTCACGCCGCGAAGGAACGGAACCACGATGTGTTTGTAACCACACCGACACCGACCTCTTCAACAAGGTCTCGGTCTGCTTGTTTTAATCTGCACCCGAGTTCAATCGCTTTGATCACACCTGCCTCAACGAATCACACTAAACAAAGAAAAACAAACCGCACACGAACAAGGCAGGTGTGAAAGCATCTTTAGACCAGTGGCCGCTTGTCCAGTTTCCACTCGGTCGTTACCGAATAACAACACGGCTTCCCTTCCGCATGTGTTAAGAGCGATGACGATGATATTTAGGAGCATGACCACCTTTGTACTTACTTTACATCATTATGAACTGTGGAGTTTTATAAGTATTCTGGAGCTGCTTATTAACTACATGGCCGCCTGCCCCAGTAGTTCACCAGTATTACCAGTATCACCCTCGTTACACCGAACACGTGGGAAGTGCAAAGAACAAATGACATTCAAATGCTGATTTGCAGCGTCTATCAGTGTTAAGTATCATGAAGCAGCTCCAATCTGTATCAATCCCTAATCTTCATTTAGTTTAGACAAGTGTATAATCAGTTTAATAAAACACAATTTTGTGTATTAATTGAGTTTCACAGATGAATTAGTGCGACCTGTGATCGCACCTTTAAAGACTCGCTGTTTGTGACAGAGAAGCAGCAGACAGACATCCTATCGGTGCTTTTAAAAAGACTTTCCGGGCCGCTTGAAAGAGGCTGCGGGGGGAAGGGGAAGCTCCACAATGGATAGCGGAGCACAGAAAACGTATTTTTCAACCGAGACACTTTCTTCCGAGGTGTTTTTATGCCTGGACTTCCTGGGTCTCATTCTGGAAAAAAAAAACCCGGGACATATTGAATCTGAGGAAGATTAAATGTTGCTCGGGAGTGTGTGCTGTTCTGTTTCGTGCTCGGCTGACTGTTTGGATTGAGTGTGTGTGCAGGGCTGCGCGTCTTTATGTGTACGTCTGTTTCTGTGTCTGTGTGTGTTTGGCTGGAAATACTACCTATGCTCTATTATACCGAGGCCCAAAGACACACAGACTTATCAGCCAGGCATATACTCTTTCCCTCGGCGGTATCGATTCCTTCAGCCCGGTCCCAGACGATCCCTCCTGCCCTGGGTGACTCTCGCTCCCCACCGTGCTCAATTTCACCCCCACCCATCACAAAGTATGGCTATTATGTATGACCACTAGTAATCATTTCTAACAACTGAAATTTAATTTGACAATCCCTGTTACCAGGAAGGTATTGATCCCACCCTGAGTGGGATGCAGTCTGAAATCTTGTTCTGTTTTTATCTGCCTCTATATCATCCGCTGTCCAATCAAGTGGCATTTACATCCAGCCGTCTGGCTGATAGGCCGGACCCACGGGCGAGCGTCTCTGCTCGATGCTTGAACCGCTAATGGCAGACAAGTGCAGATGGACTGATGCAGGCTGTTCGGGCTCCTCGAGGAAAGCACTGAGTTCCATCAGTGCTGCTCGGACTAAACAGCTGTCTCCTCTGCCTGGCAGCCATCTTGTGTCATGACTTACAAAGCAGTAAATGTGTCGATACGGATGGAAGTTGTTACTTATCCTTCCCAGAATATTAACTGCTATTAAAGAGCACACCATATTTCTTTTTCTTTGTTTTATTTTGAACTTCTGTTTTATCTACATGCATTTCATTCATGTGTCAGTGCAAAGGAAAGAAGATGATATCAACTATTAGTCATGTTTATCTTGTGTTCAATAGTCTACAAAGGGATTGGCATATCAGGAAACAACACCTCACCTTGACGGCCTGGGTCCACATAGCATTTTGGGCCGAGCGCCTTTTTTAATTGCTCCCAGTGAGGAGCGAGCAGAAAGGGCGACGTCTCTTCGGAGAGCTCTCCGCCCTTGTGCTTCGAGTAGAAAATGTTTTCTTCAGAACAGTGCCTCTGTATGCTCCTTTTTCAGACGGATGCAGAAACACCCTGAGAGGCAGATCGTCTCCCGAATGTTGGCGGCGCTCCGTAAACGGTGACGCCAACATTCTGGAGTAGTAGTTAGTTGAAATTAAATTGAATTTCGCCTGGATCCGTCTCACACTATCTCTTGGACGAGGAGATGATATTCTGCATTAGAGCCTCTGACTAATCCTCCTTGCTCTTCGTCTGTCAGACTGGCTAGTTACTATTAAGGAAAGGCAAGACAGATGTATTTATACAGCACATTTCTTCATCGCAGGGCAATCAAGGTCATTTATCAAACGTCTGAGGGCACCGCTTCTCCGCCAGCGGGAAATCCCATGTGCACACAGGCCCTAATTTTTCTGTAACTGGAAGCGCTTCATCAGATATTTCAGCAGATTTAAGTAGGTTGGTCCGTCTTCACACTGACCATGCTACAGAATGGATCATACTATATTTGTTATTGGTCATTGATTTCTCTCTGAGCACATATTTTGGTCCGATACTTACGATGTCTGGAAAGTTACAAAACTTGTGGGCTAAGAAATATGTTGCCCACACACAACGATCACAGGGTGGATTGACTGTAGAAGACTGTGTTATATTTTGCATTGCAACAATCCCCGTCTGGTGCAATCGGAAGAGGAATAGACATGTTTTCGGGTGTTTCTCCACCAATCTTCCCTGACCAACACCCGCCCAGACGACCCCCTCTCCCCTCCCGCAGTATTCCCCTGCCAGGCCTCTCTCTCAGATAGCTTCGATGTAGCTGAACAGTCTATTTTCGGACGTGTTTTATTTCGAAGTGAAACGTTTGAAGCCCGGGAGGAAACAATGCAGGCTGAACCAGGATCTTGCGGTGTCAGTGAAATTAATTCTGATGGATGATGGCAGGCTGCTCATTTCACCTACAACAGGATTCGGCACAGTGCCACGAGCAGAAGTCCTGCCGTAACCCTAACCTGACCCTTTTAGGAGGGATCAAAACATGAAATTGCAGTATACCCCCGACCCAATATCAGTGTTGTGCAGTCCTGCCTTGCCGAGCAGAGCAGTGGGAAGATAAACTGGGTCTAGAGCCATGCTCACCATGTGTTACGGCTGGTGTCCACCCTATGGTGTGTTGCATAGTCGTAACTCCAGATGGGAGGATTACAGGCTGATCACAATTAGTCCCTGATATGTTAAGGAGCCTGGGAATAGCTGCCAGGTTGATGGGAAACGAACTCCGGTTAGTTAGCGTAGCGTAATTTTACTTACATTTTATCATCAACCTTTAAAGGGGGGTTGAGCATATAAGATATTTTCCCAGGAATTCTTAAGTTCATCCTCCTCATTTAGACCACACGAGGGGATAAAGATCTCTCTTCCGACCAACACAACCAAATCTGGCTCTAGAGGCCGTCCTTTTAATTAAGACCCTGTTGAATTCTCTTTGACTTCGTGGCCTGTCCAGCAGCCTGTATCTATAAAGCAGCCCCCTTCCAGATGTTCGTAACGAACTGACCCAGATTGCACTCGCCATCCTCGTCTCTAAATCGGGTGTCGAAACATGTGTGACGCGATGTAGAGACACTTGCGCTGCATGTCAACAATGTGTATCATAGCAGCGCTGCTCCTAAAGCTCTTCCTGTCTCTGGCTTGCATGTGTCATCTTTGCAGGGCAAATCCCTGCCCATGTACTTTTTTTTTTTTTTTGCCTCCATCAGTGTCAGTGAAGCATAAAAGCATACAGAGAGTGCACGCTGTCAAATCTTCTTAGTGTGTGTGTGTGCGAGTGTGATTGTGAAAGTGTGTGTTTACACTATGAGGCTGTTCTTTCCTGAGCGTAAGAGATGTTTCAGAGGCCGGGGATTTACTCAGCTCGGTTATTTTTTCTGGCTGCAACATTTGTTTTACTATTGACAGGCAAAATTGGCCCGTGCTGTTTTTTTTCTCCACAGTAACTCCTTCCGAGCAGTTCCTCCAAAACTTCTACCAACCGACGGCGGCTTTTCCGCACCTTCTCAAACAACACATGCCCCGCGTCAGTGCATAAACGCGACTATGCACAAAAACACTGGCAGTGCACTTCAGAAAGACAGAATGATGAAAAGCCAAGAGAAGATCAATCGGTATATATCATTAGCGCTATAAATATGTTGGTCCATCTTCCCGGTTCCCACTTCTTGTGTTTTTTTCCGGCTACATGGTGCTCATTTCCCCTCATGAGAGCTGTGCCACATGCTGTGCAGGGGCCTTGCTAGGTAGTTAAAGAGCAGAGCAGTGACATGTAGATTTCTTTCCTCATTCGCCTTTACTGCTCATCCATCTCCCTCTCTCTCTCTCTCTCATTACCCTGTACAGAAACGAAAGTCTGCTGTACTATTCACAACACGACTAAAATATGCAGAATTGATTTCTTTGTCTTTAGTGACCGCCGCTGCCGAACGAACACAGAAGTAACTAGTAGCTGTCTATACTGTAGTTTACCAGCCAGCGGTTTGATTTACAGCCCTCTGTAGGCTTATCAACACATATACATCAACTGTGTCTGACCTAATTCATTCACCGCTTCGGCCTTTTTTTTTTTTACCCCCAGCTGTCTAGTTACATCACTCACCCCCGGCCCCCCTCCTTGTCCTTTCTTCAGATTCTCCCCCATTCCATTCAGCCTCCTTCGTTAGGGACAACTCGACCTGTAGCAGGGGCCTGTGAATGCTCCGCATTGTGTAACGGCGCAGTCGCCCACCTACTCCATTAAATAGGCACTCACTTGATACGAGATTTGTAGCCAATATCGTGATTTGCATTAGAGAAGGTAAGGAAGTGATGTTATTAAGGGGCCTGGATGCCATTGATCGGTGTCCATGCTGTGGGCTGAATGTAATGAGAGGAGTGAAGCAAGGGGAGGCGGAACAGGCGATCTGCATGTGTGCGTCCTTAAGTAAGTGGCTGTCAGATTAAAACAAAGGTGATAAATACCAAATATAACAATGTAAAATAGACGATTCAAAAGCTGCTCATTGGGTGAAAGGACAGACAGGATGTAGGGGGAGGGGCTGCAGGAGGGGGATATATTTTATTTGCTGCCACTCATCTATTCAGACAAATCAATAGCGTCCATAATAAGGAGTGGTCCAAGAACTGTGTCCTCCAACACTTGTGCATGCCCCAAAGTCACAGCGCCTCACCCTGCATCACTTAGCCTGCTGAACCGAAGGCTGCCATTAAATATAAACCACGCATCACTCAGCCCTCTGCCCCAGTGTGCAACCACACGAAGGGTAGAAGAGCACAGCCTGATAATTTGCCTGCGCAGCGCTGAAGTTGCCCCCCCC
>CAAKHC010002079.1:64598-124563 GCA_901007825.1 Macroramphosus scolopax | reverse complement strand
GCCTGGGTACTTTCTCATGTTGTTGATTTTTGGTTCACCACCAGTAGTGTTTCTGCTGCGTCTCTGGGTGTCTGTCTTTGCGAAATAGCACTTTTGTTATTTTCAAAGTTATATATGTCTAATTTTGCTTAAAGATTACAAAATAAAAATCTATTATTTTACATGTAAGAGAAGAAAAAAATAGCTTAAGATTCAACTGAACTAACTGACATGATTCCATTGACTTTGTAAGAGTTCCTCTTCAAACGCAGACAGTGGCCTGTTTGCACTGAATAAACCTACATCAGTGCACACTTGTATTTCTTTGAATATATATATAAATATGGGCATACATACATATATGTATAGGGCTTTTATGGAGATATCACCCCTACTTACGAAACAATTCAAGCCGTGTTCAGATTGTAAAACAGAAATAATTTCCATGTCATTAGAAACACCCCAAACCAAGAAGGCTCTAGGTGTCTTTGTAAGAGCTCTATATGTATATTTATGTATAAAATATTTAATATTTATTTATGTATACCAGATGCATACATGCTGATTGTGCCATGTACCAAATTAAAACTGTAAAAAATGAAGAATATAAAGTTTCACTAAACTTTTTTTCCTCCCTCGATCCAAGTTTTTTTTTTCCTCTCTTGTTATGACGTTTCATAGTTTCCATTTTGAATGAGTTAAAGAAGAAATAATCTCACACAGCAAGTGCAAGTCTTCCCCCCGCAGGACTTCCTCTCTACCTCCATCTTCCTTTATCCCCTCCTTCCTCTCCTCCCTCTCTTCTTTCCTTCACTGGAACCTTTAAGAAACAGGCTAACAGCTTGGGGCCTGCGTGCATAACTCTAGATTTTACTGTAATTCATGCAAAGTAGTGCTGCAGCGATGGGAGATTGTGAAAAGATTGCCTTGATGTACTCACATTGCATCGTATTATATGTTATTCTCAGCGAAGAACTCGAGTTATTGATTCTGTGAGCAAAACTGACAATTTTCATTAATTATCTCGGCGCATCACAGATTGTCTGCCTCATTACAGCCAAGTGCAGTAATACAACCTGACCGGTGACAGATCAGGGTCGGAATTCCTTCGCACTGCATGCACATAGACCTTCTCTTTTTTTATGAAGTATTCCATTACAACTTCCTCTTGTATTTAATGATTGAAGATGCAGCCGAGCAAAAATCACAGTCTGATCAGATCATCACCCAGACATTTCAGGGGAATTGCTCGGGGGCCGATCTATGAGTCATCTTGTTTTTTTCTCATCCTGCCTTCTATGGTTCTTACCTCCCGATCGGCCACCAGCTTCAACACAGACGCAGACAAAAAAACATTTCTACCTGCAGCTGTCGCATACATACAGGGACATTTAACAATAATGCTTTTGCTCTAGTCAAGCCTGTTTCAGCAGCAATAACACAAGCTGGGTATTTTGTTCAGCAAAAATATATTGCAATATTGTTGACTGTAAAATGTATGTGGAGTACCTGCAATGTAATGTGTATTTAAAAGTTTTGTTCAACCAAATGACTTAAAACATATTTCATGAATTTTACAACTTTTATAACTTATCACATTGTTTTGGTTTTGGCTTTTCTGGGAGTAAATGTAGGTGAACTGGCCCTTTAAGTCAAGCTCGCAGCCTGTTCCCTCATCTGAGCCATAGACTGTGTATCATATCTGGTCAGAGCGCCTCCACTTTCTACGACTGAAAGCTATGAAGCCAAAATATTCCCGTCGCAGATGTTGCCATCTGGTGCTGGCGCCGTCATCTGGGACCGCAGTCTGCGCAATAGAGCAGCCGCTGTATCCAGATCCTGCCCGTCTCAATCTGGAGTCTGTTTACTGCTAAACAATGCATTTGTACAGGTTGAAACAGACGAGCTCATTCATGGAAAGTCAGCACTTCATCCCTCATTCCACTTTCTTCTGGCCAAATATGAAACAGAATCCCATGAATGTCATAAATGACTAACAGCATTCAGGTCAGAGCAGCTGTCAATCATGACGCAACATCCCATTTCTTACTGAAACCAAATCAAGCAGAAAAATACTTGAATATACATCAACAGAATGACAGCAGCTTGAAATGACAGTCAGAATGTATTTGATTTTTACTTTTGACATCCACTAGCAATGAGCTGGCTTCATGGCCTGTTATACAACCAGCCACCAGGGGGAGCTCAAGATATTTTAGCTTAACTTTTGGTTAGCTGTCATGGTGTCCATCACTATTTATGTCTATGGTCGAATCCATCTGCAGTGATGTGGAGATGGAACACACACACACACACACACACACACACTGTGGCACAGAGCTAAAATTGAGTGGCAGAGTTGAGAGTGAACTATCAAAGGAAAGAAATGTCCTGGGAGGGCAACTTTTTTTTTTTAGCTATGTCATTTTCCCATATGCGGTTAGAGCAGAGCAGATGTCACTGAGCATTGGCATGGGTAGACCTGGTGGCCTCTGGGACACGTTTTGGGATGCGCATGCCTGTGAAGATCCATATAATTAAGTGTGAGACCAAAGCGAAAGACCATGAGTCCTGCAGTGGTGCGGTTCAGTGAGAGAAAACGGGGTCAAACTCCTTCAGCAATCAGACACCTTAAAGCTCAGTGAAATTAGACCAAACTTTGCATGACAAGCATCACCAGTAGAAAAATGGGACAGTTATGAGGAAGACACTTCCACAGTGAAGATTTGTTTGCAGTTCAGTGAGTGTGTTTCCAAACCGACATCATTCAAGGGTTGGTTGGAATCCCCCGATGGGGTTTGTGACTGCCTTGACAGCACTGAACAAAAACCCAGGCTCGGAAATGGATGTGCCAAATTACACAGTGCCACCCCCTGGGATGGGGCTTCAGGTGTGTGTCTGTGTGTGCACGGCGTTGTGCGTGCTGTATGTGTGTGCAGATATTGAGAATTTTATTTCTACCGCTGTGAACGCATTCTTACCTCTAGCTCCTCTCAACCTCATCTCTCTCTTCGCGTCTCATCCGTCTTTGCTCTCTTCCTCTCTCATGCAATTTGTTATCCTCCCTCGCACAAAGAGGAATCTGAGCTGCTCTACCTCTGTCTCCCAAAGACGTGACTTACCCATTTTCTCTCTTTTATTTTGCTAGTGCCGTAATTTGCTCGCTCATTTCCAATCGTTTATGTTCTAATCTTCCCGAGTTACTTTGTTTCTCCGCCGACTAATAAGTTAATGAACGTTTCATATTGGGAAGCAGAGTCAGCTCATATGAACTGAACCAAAACGGGTTCTTTTATAGCCACAGAGAAAACATTGTTTTCAGGTCAGACTAACAACAAGACTAACTACTGGCGCTTTTTGGTAGCATCCAACCCAGAAATTAGGTAAGACCTTTTCCACTAGAAACTAGAACTGAAATTAATAAAACCAATGTTCTTTGAGGCCTGAGTACATCATAATAAATCTCTATTATCTCTCTGTCATCGTACAGATTACCCAGGAAAACCTGTTTATGACCTTAGAATATACTGAATGTATAATCCAGCAAATTGGAGAATTAAAGTATATATTCTTTCTGTATGTTATTGTAGATCTAATGTAAAAACAGAACATGACTATTGTACTTGCATAGAAGTTTGGTGCTGATAATGGTGTTTTGTATATTTTTCCATCAAACAAATTATAACAGAAAAGCATCCCAATCTGAGAGAGCATCTCTGTGTACTGCAGTATTTGCGTGTTCCGTTCTTCCGGTAATCCCACTCCTTCGCATTGAAGGCTAAGCCTGGCATGTTTGATCTTTTGTTTTGTTATTATCAACAAATCCCGCAGAGACCCAAACCAGCAATAAATTCATCCTGCTAACAAGTGACTGCCTGCGTAGCCGCAGCCAGTTGTAGCGTATGCCTCAGTGCAGTCGAATTAATTGCCTTTCAAAAAGTATTAAAAAACTCAGAGTGTTGCATTGGTGGACATATCTTTAATTCTAATGAACCCGGCAGGTGGAGGTTATTGCTCCCAGCATCCCTCAGAGGGGACATGGAGCTGCTGTACACAGCAAACACTGTTCCAGGCTGCACTAGACTATCACCCGATGGTGAGGCTGTTTTATGTGTTTTTAATGGTTCCTGGATGACGCTGAAGTTCTGGGGCAAACTCATCCAGCTGTGTTATTTTAAGTAATATCCAGTGATTTGGGTGAGGAAATAAAAAAGGTAAATTTAATAGCAGGAGGATCCGTTGAATGAAACCTTTGGTGCGTCACCTTTTAGCAGCATTACAAGCGTTGACAAGCTGAAGAGTAATGCACTGCTCAACAGCGAAAAAAGGGGGCCGGTCTGGTTTTTATGGAGGTCCAGTAAAGAACAGTAGATCCCATAGTTCATCCAGTACAAGCAGTCCCACCTGCCTCTGGCCTAAAACTGCCTGTCGACTGCATAATGATCTGAAAGATGGATGGCCTGGAGATAGCGCCGAGGATGCTGAGACTAAAGCCAGCATGCTCCCAGTGTGTGTGAGGGAAGTACCAACAGCAGGAAACAAGCCCATTTTAAACCTCCGTACACTATCTATCCTGTGTAGTGTCCTGTAAACCCCCGCGCCATGAGACGCTGCCTGACAGCCAATTTGTCCTTTTAGTTGTTTCAGTTCTGATGGCTGGGAGGAAGTTTCATGGGAAGACTCACAACTTCTAAGGTATAAAATCGCATCCACTAACTGCTCTCATCAGTCACATAATCTTGCAGATTCAGAGCTAATTTTGCAAAGTCGTTCCTCAGCAGCTGAGGCCAGGCGGCGATGCTATCTCTCAGTTGCATCAGCTGGGGTTCATATTCAAATGGCAGTCCATTAATGTCTTCCTTAGATGTGAATTGCTGGTGACGGGGAAAGGTTGCGTCAGTGGACCTTTGGTGTCTGAACTCGCAGGCCTGTGCTGCTCCAGTACAGAGGTCTCCCAGAGGACTTCCCCCAAAGAATCTTATCAGTTAGCTAACATTACAATGACTTTCAGTGGCAGCAATTTGATCTTTAATGCTAATCCAGGCTACCACGCTTCTGACAGATCTTTCAGATCAAATACGCTGTTAGTTTGACTTCAATATCTGAGCTTACGCCGCTGAAATCTGCCGCGCCTTTTTTTTTTCTTCTGTGAAACATCCTTTGAAGTTAAGCCTATTTACCCCCAAGAGACAGACATTTATTATACCTAAATGTAAATCCATGTGCGATGAATTGCTGAATGATTAAATTTCCAATTATTCTTTCAACTTAAAGTGATTTTTTGCCCGAATCGACACAGAATTCTATTTAAAGGCCCAACGTTCTGCTGATCTGTGTCTGGTAACACAGGTCCAACCGCCTGCGGTGATTATTAATGATACAATTTGGAAACAAATGCATTTTCCACACCACAGTCAAATACATTTGAAGTTCCTTTCGGATGCTACCTGTGGAAGGATGATGTCTGATGTGAAGGGAGCATCTTCTCAGGCATGAAAAATGTATCTCCACGATGAAATAAATTGGGGACCACAGGCAACTCTGAAGCTCTTAGATCTTAAATATTTTCCCATTTCTTTGTATCAACGACTGAAACTACAAACACTAAAGATGCACTGAGGCCTCCTTGTGTCACTTGCAGTGTACTAGCTATATGTTCACTTCAATTCAAGCATCCGAAATCCTCTCAAATGCTTTTTGCAGTCCTCTTCAGACATATTTATAACATGCTCCTAAATTATACGTTATTTAATTATTCAAAGAATTCGGCTAATACAATGTTTTGGATGTTTGCTTCAGTTTCAGTTCTGAATTCAAAGAAACGGCCTGTTGTGGCTGAAAGAGGAAGAGTGACGGGGGAACAGGGACTCCCCAGTCAGCAGGGATGTCAAAAGTCCAGGGAAAGCGGGATGTGTCACATTCTTGGGGAATGAACTTCTCTAAAAGGAATCCACTCGTTTCCTGTCTCATACAATGAACGTCTGCTGAGTCTGAGAGCATAACAGGACGTGACATGTCATATGTGGAGACCAGGGTTACATGACAGGAGACACAGAAGTCATTAAAATGCTTCCACTGCACAAATAGCATTAAAATAGGGATGTAGTGATTTTTTTTTTCCTCCTGAGTGGGTCTGGTAATACTTTGTAGATCTATTCCACTTTTAAAGGGGCATTCAGTGATCCCGATTTAGTACATTCATTCATTAGCTGTACTAATAATCTTCGAGGCTGGAGTCAATCCCACCTGACATTTGCCGAGAGGTGGGATACCTTGACTGGTCGCTAGTCAATCAGAGGGCTGACACAAGGAGACAGACAACCATTCACACGTACATGCTCACCCCTGGGCAATCCAGTCTCCAATCAATCCAAAAAACCTAAAACATGTTTTTGGTGTGTGGGAAAATCTCTGCACAGGGAGGCCCCAGCTGGCCGTCAGGTTTAGTCTCAGAACTGCTCTGCAGCGACGCGACATTGCGTACCCTTACCACCCTAATCTAATATGCTCTTTGTCAAATCCAGTGAATATCTCCTCGATGTCCCCGAGCGATCCGCCCTGTATGAGAGGTAAAGATCTGTAAATAGAACCAAACAAACAGAAATACTCCAGATCTCGATTACCCCCTGGTGGCTGGTTCCAATGAAAGTATAAATCTTCCGCTAAACCGACGAATTCCGGTTCTATTTCAATCTGGAGAGGGAAGGGACTTATGGTATCAACACTGTCAACAATGGCACAGGAGAAACTGATAGCTGTCACTGCCAACCAAGTTATTACCAGCTGTGACAGCGTGTGGCTGGGATCATTTTCACCCTGTGGGTCCGTGTGTGTGTGTCATCAAGGCACAAGGTGGTCCGAAAGACATCAAGACATGTTGGCTGAGAGCCCTGAATCAACCTTTATTTGATTCTTCAGACTGTCTATGATGTTTTGTGGTAATTCCCCCGTTAAATCCGAACGTTGACCTGACCAGATTAGTGATCACGTCTTGCGATATGATATTGCAGTATTAATGTCTCCTCGTCCCGTCTATGGTGAGTTCTGCAAGAGCAACGAGGCAGTGATGTGAGTCCTTGATGCAAGCTCAGGGACTGGCCTCCGTAATGTAAGACCCAGTGAGAATCTGACAGTTCACTGTGTTTAAGGTAGGTGTGTGTGTGTGTGTGTGTGTGTGTGTGTGTGTGTGTGTGTGTGTGTGTGTGTGTGTGTGTGTGTGTGTGTGTGTGTGTGTGTGTGTGTGTGTGTGTGTGTGTGTGTGTGTGTGTGTGTGTGTGTGTGTGTGTGTCGAGCCTGGACCATTTGAGAAGCTCTCAGGAGAGAGGCGTTGCTTCTGTCTCTCATCAACCAGATGACAGGGCACTGCGTGCTCGGCATGCTCCACTCATCTCGGCCACGATAGCCTCAGCAGAGGCCACATCTCTGCTTCATTTACTCATCGTCTGATAATAACAAGTGTCTCCTTTCTGTTATACTCAATTACATCTTCATTAGGTCCTTAACTTGCTTAAAACAAGGCAGCATTGTGTGTACAGATTGTAAGTGAATGTGGCATTCATTACCGAGATACCTGAGTCTCCATAGGTGAAGGCTGAAGGGTTCCAACATGATATTTATTATGTCTTCATCTCTCAAGACCAGTCACGATCTCCTCCACAGTCTCAACAAAACATCAATTCATTTTAATTTATCAGCTAATGAACTCAGTTCATTCATCATTTGCTCCGTCTGTTATCCAAACAAGACGAGTGGCTGACCTTTGAATTGCCTCTTATTGCCTTGCTGCCAATCAAACGCCGGGTTTTCATAGTAATTAGCGAATAAACAATGGGGAGGTTTTCCCATCAGAGAAACTGATATATTACATCAGATTCCACTGAAGAGCCATCTAATGAAAATCATACAGCATAATTAGCTGACGCTGACTTTTCTTGTAAACAGAACATAGTAAAATGAAAATTCCATAGAGACATGTAGTACTACTACTACTGCTACTAGTAATAATAATAATGATAAAAATATATTTATAATAATTCTGGCAGTGGTTAGTGACATAAATTAATGACATATGAATGTATACAGACGAGAGGAAGAAGAGGCGAGAGGAGCCCAGTGCATCATGGGAAGAACCCACACAGTCTAGCCCCAGAAGCATAGCTAGGAGACGATTCAAGGCAAACCTGAGTCAGCCCTAACTCTAATCCTTTTCAGGAAACACAGTATAAGCATACTCTTAAATTTAGAGTGGGTGTCTGCCTCTTGACAGAAACTGTAAGTTCCGCTTCCCATTGTAAATTTTGGCGACTCTAAGAACCGTAAATACGTCTGAACTCCACAGCCTGAACTGTGAGAGTTCCACCGGGGTATTAAGGTACTGTGAGCGTTCTAGATCAGCCAGAGTCTTCAGAGAGTTGTCGGGGGCAGTCTCATAATAACGTATTTCAATAATCCTGCCTGGAAGTAAAGAAATCTTGGACTAGTTTTTCTGCATCTTTATGAGATATGATGTGCCTGTTTTTTTGCAAAGTTAAGTAGTTGAACAAGGCAGTCCTTGAAGTCAGACTCTTTACATCGGTGCTGGAGGCCGTCCAGAGGAACCATATTAGGAAATGTGTCTGGAGGTGTTTCAGACCAAGTTAAATAACTTCATGTTCATCTGAGTATTCTCTACACGATCACTGTGTATTTTGCTGTCTATTAAACAAATATATCTTTCTGCCTCGCTACTGTTATCACTCTTTGCTTAACTCATTTTAAGGAAGTGTGCTCTCACTACAATGCACCTCTTGCTAGTTCCTGTCTCAGGCAGCAGGGTTAAATAGTCTTACAGACCCAAACACAGCAAAGGTTTCTGAACAAAGTGTCTTTAAAATGAGATATAAACAGACAATAAACAGTTTCTTTAAAGTCAAGCCTTCCTTCCCCGGCCGTCATGTCAGACAGCAGGTCCGCCCCAGCAGTCTATTCATAATATATCACCAGACCCACTGGTATGGAAGACGGGTCGCATCAGCTAGCTGTCAGCTGGTTTTTAAGGAGAAAACAATGACAACTCAATAAACCGCCGGTCCCTACAGTCTCGGTTCGCTGCGGGATTATAGGTAAATGTGCAGCTAACTTTAAGAGATTGTTGACTGCAGTTCCTCTTTCATCTTGAATCTTGAACTGAGCAAATAAAGTTGATTACACCTTTGATACGAACTCAATGAAACCCCAAGGCCACAACATTCACCTTCTGCCTCATGTTTCTCTGAGCCGTGTTGCTCTGACAACAGGGAGGTGACACCTTGTTAAACCTGTGTGTGTGTATAGATGTACGTATATAAATATAAATGTGTTTGAGACTTTCTCCTGATAGTTGTGTCTGTATGCCAAATATATACACAACTATCAGGGGAAAGTCTCATCTAGGTGACTCACGGCACAATGAAGTGCTCTTTTACAGCCAACCCAAACAAAGCATAACATTTTCCTTCCTGTAGTTCAAAGCTTGAATATGTGGTAAGAAGTCGAAGCCCCCACAAAAGAAGCGCAAAGTCTAAATGAGCATTGTTTCTCACAGCGCAGCTGACGCATTTCCCTTTTCAGCCGTCCTCACACGGCGTCTGAGCTAAATGTGTCGGTTTCCTGATTTTGGTGGCAGAAGTGAAATTTCAAGCACAATCGGAACAGAAATACAGGAAGCAAAGACACAAACAAAGAAAGGTAGGTGAAGGTCTTGGACTTGCGGTTTGACATAAGCAACAAGCACACTGAATATAATTTGTTGTCAGTACTGTCACGAGTGTTTTGGAGAAAACTGAAAGGATGTCAACAGTGTGTGTGTGTGTGTGTGTGTGTGTGTGTGTGTGTGTGTGTGTGTGTGTGTGTATATAAAATAAGATGTAGCCTGCAAGCGTCTCCCCTCTAAATTTGAAACCACATTAAATGTAGTTTCATATCAACTTAATATCAAGGGCGGAAAAAAGCTAACAGGATCCAAATACAATCAAACTTTTGCTTTATTTATATGCGCATTCATCTGCATGACACTTTATATTAAAATACTATTAAAGAGCTGTACACTGAAAACACCCGCATGTAAATTGCATTTGTTATAACACAGCAGATCGGCGCCCCTGGGACTTGAAAATTAAAACCAAAGCGACATCTCCAGTTTTCAACTGACATCAATCTCATTTAAAAAAATGTGACTGATGATTAACGTCCCTTTCGTGCTATAGGAATTTAAAATGTGGCTCTTCTGTACTCCGGGCGGCATCATCTCTCCCACCGACAGGCAGATGGAAGCTTTGTCTAGGTTCAGGAATATGTCACACATCAGATGCTGTAAGGTCTTTGTCTTGTCGTCTGGATGCAGCCTTGTCAAGGTTCTAAGGGTGTTCTTGCATTTTTGGGATAAAATGCCCTTTTAATTTCTGATGTTAACCTTTTCCCCTGGAGCAGCCAGAGGAGCATTTTATCCCCTCAGCTCTGTTCTGGTGCAGATCTGTCTGTCGGCTCGGCAGTAGCCAGCCGTGTTGCCGCCGGCCTGTTTCTCCCCCCTCTATGTGGCTCGCTTCATCTCTCTTTTCACATCTCTGCAAAAGAAAGAGGGAAAAAACAAAGCTCAGGAGCCGGGGTGATAGAAAAAAAAAAGCACACAGGCATGCACCGACTAAGATGTTAGCCTTGTAAAGATAAAGGGGAGTCACGATTCACTTGCAATATTAATTACATGTGTCAAGACAATTAGCAGAAGATGCATACATGTACTGTATGTTAAGCAGACAATGCATGTGGTCTGACGATAATGATGCACATGTAGTCAGGTATTATTATCATCACTAAAGGCAGCTTAGATAGTCTACCTGCGGTCTCCAGACATTGCATTTATGCACAAGAGGTGCTCAGAGATAAACATGAGAGGGGTAGTGCAGGATGGAAACAAGGCGGCTACTACGCACTCTGTTTTTCAATGCGTAACAGACATACACTCTGTCAGCTGCTCCACCACCATTACACACTGCAGCCTGCCGGCTTGTCAGCTTAAGTGTAAAAGGTATAAAGAAAAGATTGAGTGATAGCGGGTGTACTATCCTTAAATATGTACCTGCAAGTTTCCGGTCCAACATGTCAATGAAACTCTCGAGTTCTCTTGTGTCTCCCAGCTTGGCTGCAAAAAAAAAGAGGATAGACAGCAAAGGAATTTGAGAAACCATAAAAAAAACAGCGAAGGAATATTTTCTTGTGGAGAAACACAGTTCAGTTCAGTTCAGTAGTATTTTCTTTGGAAGCGACATGGAGAGATTCCAGTTGCTTTTGGACTGGAAAAGCAACACTTACAGTTTCTCCCCCTACAAGCTGATAAAGCTGATCTTAAGTGCTACATGACCTTGACAGCATGCAAGATCCCGCCAGGATTGCTGTTTCTTATCTTCAGGTGTTCTGTATAATCACAGACAGAGTACACGGCACCTCTTGATCACCCTGCTATTTTGTTCATCCGTTGAGATTTAGCTGTAGTCTGTGCATCAAAATACAGCGGCAGTCATTCATTTGCACCTGAGACAGCTTGTGACTGTGAAAAAAAAAAACCAAATAACCCCTGCAGGAGATTTCGCAGTCACAGTGGCACAGGCTTTGTGATGTTAAAACAAAAGAGCTTCCAGCCTAATGTAGAGGGTTTTGTGTTGCTGTGATAGTGATCAGAGCAAAATTGATAGTGACCACAGTAAGAACAAGGGCTATCTGGATGGAGATAGGCTGATGGACGCCTCTAGTACCTTTGGATGCCAGTGGTAAGCCTGCTGTGTGAAGCTCCTCCTCGCTGGTGTTCAAACTGTTTCCCAAAGAAGCTTCACTGCCTGTGGGGTAGAGGAAGGCGAGAAGAGAGTCAGGAAAGAGAACAATCCGAAGACAACCGCTAAGGCCGTGCAAATGATCAACAACAACAATCTAACACAATGCACGAATTGCATATAATGATCATAACGTGCAGCAAAATGAAGGTAAATGTCTGCTCAGTATTAGCGATTCCCAAGTGTCAGCTTGTGAAAGCAGCTTGCTTGTCGAAACATTAGGGGGCCAAAATACTTTCAATAATGATGACACACGGGAGCAGAGAAACACACTTTGTTCTTTTGTCTTCTTACCGTCGGCAAATGCAAAACAATGAAAGAAAAGAAGAAGAAAAAGCAAAATACGGTTTATCCGTTGTTGCAGTGCATCCTGGTACACAGCAGTCGTACCGAGCTGTTATAGAAAACAACATTCCGGTGTCCTCTTGTAACACTGATTTCATGCAAATTTTAAGTGTTAAGCTGCAGTTGTTTCAGCTGAAAAAAGGCCTCAACTGAAACCTCTCAGCATTATTTGATTCACTAAAATAATACCTTGCTTTCTCGACTCTGCACACTAAGAAAACATATTGACGGGTGTGCTGAACATTATTATAGGGTGATGTTGTTCTTACTACAATCAGAATCCTCGACTCCACTGTCGTCCCCCAGCTTACTGCGACTCTTGGCCTCGTTCAGGACGTGCTGGTAGACGTGAGGTTTGCTTTGAGGAGGCGCTCGCAGCTCCTCCACCACATCCTGGAACTCTTGCAGCAAGTCGTTGAGCTCAAGCTCAATGTCTGCGGAAAATATGACAGCAGTTAAAGAGAAACCGCACGTTAATATAATGTTCGGTTGGTTCATAAACTTAAAGAGGTTAACTGTATTTATTTTCAGGGTAACTTTTTAAAGCCCTGATTAAACTCAGATATTTCACATGTTTGGTGTCACGTTGTGGTGTGCGGGTGTTTGTGTGTGTGTGTGTGTGGTGTGTGTGTGTGGGGGGTTAACTCTCTGAATAAAAGCTAAAAGCCAAAGCCTGTAGTTGACAATTATGTTCTCGGCTTCTATCAGATAACTGGCTGTGTGAAAATAAACAGCCCATAAGGCCTATAAAACATTTATCTGGTTGTAAAACACCTGCTGGTCTGTAAACTGTGATATAAAAAATATCATATTACATCAAAATTCAAAGCTTTTGGCTGCGAAGAAAGAACATTTTAGGCAATATCATGCATAAATGCACCATCATAAAATAAACGCTGCGTGTGATCAACACACCTCACAGTTTGCCCACCAGTTGACCAACAAAGTCGTTTTATTCGGCTGACAACAGTCCCTCAGGGATTATATAGAAGCAGCAACATGTACAGGATGTAAAGATACAGCAAGAGACACGTATTAAAAAACGTGCTGAGTGTAGGAAGGTGGCAGCTCATGTTCAATGATGAACAGCAGCAGTAAAATGAAGTGTAAAATATGAGAACATATTAATATGCCATGTAAAGACTCCCGTACAAAATGTACCAAATTTAATAAAACAAGAGTGCAAGAGGTAAAACATCTTAAGTGAAAGCTAAGCAGACTTCCTGATTTAAAGAACTGCTGATTGTCTGTGTGTAGCTGCAAATGTGATGAGATATAAATAGCACTTGGTGAGACAAAAGATAGGTAAAAAAAAATGGGTTACGGCCTCTCTGAAAGCAATTAAATTGGTCGGTGATGTTTCTTCCAGGCCTATAATCCCGATCACTGCACCAGCTGCTAAAACTAATGGCTCGGATAGTTTCTGCACTCACCTGTAGTAACGTCTGCGGACATGCTGGAGCAGTGAACGCACCACCGGGTTGATGAGGGTCTCGGTTCGAGGCGGTTTTAACGCGGACACGCGGGACTGTAGTTTTATGATGGAGCCCGGCTGAGCAGCCAATCAAGTCTACTGTAAGTGGAAAGAAGTGGGCGGAAAGTTTGAAGGATGACATGCAGAGCTGAGCCATTACGCAACTCAGGTTTCTTTCCCCGCATGCTCTTAAAACTAAGAGAGAAAAAAAATTTGGACTTGACAAGTTGACTTCCCTCTTCAGTATTCGTAAGACATATGTCCTGCTTTAAAAAGGCTGGCTACAGTGGCATTAAACTGTTGATTATATAAAACACTTAAGTGAATATCAATCTTCGAGGGGCCCATCATGAAATGCATTTTTCAGTAGGCGTTAGTGCGCCATTATTTCATTAGATTAATGTAACGCCAAATTCCTCACTGACGAATAAACGACACTTCTATGGAAAAGATCTGCTTTCTTTGGATGGAGAAAGTTTCTCCCGTCGATAAATAACAAAATTGCTAATAGAGTTATTGTGGTGTGAGAGGTGCTGTACTCTGCTCTGCCGAAAGAGGCCGCTCATGAGCAGGTCTGCAAGTCAAACAGTGCTGTCATGCAATTCTCAGTGAGGGCACTCTTCTACTCAAGTAGAGTAGTAAGTAAGTAGGTCTACTACTGTAAACTAAAATGTATTGCAAGTAAAAATGTATAGATGTCAACAATGCTTATTCATGTAATTTGGATGGACAAAAAATCCTAGTGGCTCACAGCAGAAGGTCTTTCAGTTTGCAGGTTCTCCACGTTCCTGTGTGGGATTCCTCCAGGTGGTGCAGCTTCCGAAACCAGAAAAACATCAGTTACCCGGTGACTCTAAATTACCCATAATGTGACTGTACAGTTGTCTGTCTTTATGTATCCATGCTGTGATTTACTGGCCCCGCTGCCACCCTGTAAAAGATAAGTGCTATAGCTAATGGATGGATGCTGAATAACAGTGTTATTTACAGGGGACTTGACCTTGATGTTTATACAGGCTTTTGTCCATTTGGACGGAACAAAACTTTGACAGAAGACAAACTGAGCAGAAAAATGATTCAGAGAAAGTTAAAACATTTATAATTCGTTTGAAAAAAATAGGTTACAGGTTTGCGAACAAAATAAGTGCATACACACATTTGCTATTTACACAATAATCCTCGCCTATAAAGTTCAGAAGAAAAATATGACCTAACACAACCCTGTATGCTTACTCATTGTTTAGCAACGCTTCAGTTCCAGTCATGCAGGTGAACCTGTTGTTCATCCGACTCCTGTGTCAGTCTCACATGCAAGGTAAATGTTGTGGGAGGCGCGTGTAATGAATTATGCCTTCAGCTGTGTAGGTTTAGGTTGCTGCCTCAGTCCTCTGTGTTCATTTGCTGCTGGGGAACTTGGTTAGCATGAGCGAGGGCCATGGGACTCCTGATAGAATGAACTGGGCTGGATTACTGCAGGTCAGTATGTCAAGAGAAATGCAAGGAATATCCATTCTGATGGCATCTCCTCTTTCATAGATTATCATTGTGCTTTTTTTGTGTTTGTGTACCTTTTAAAAATATAAATGCACTTAATGTGTAATGGAATACAGATTTTGGGAGGTTTATGAAAATATGTCACTTAGCTGAGATGAATAAATAATTAGGAAATTGCATTAATATATGTCAGTGTTTTGCTGTTGCTGTTTGTTAATCTAGATATATACCCCATCACCATATTTTGTTGTTGTGTGTGCATGTGTGTGTGTGTGTGTGTGTGTGTGTGTGTTAGTTGAGTGTTTTTGGTCCTGGATAAGTGGCAGACATCACATTTACTTTATTGCACAGTTACCCGCTTTTAATGAGAGTTCACTGAGGCGTGGAGTTTAAACATTATCATTACCTGCGAAACGACCACATCTGTTCAAATAAAACAAAACGCTGTCTCGTCATGAGAAAAAATGAACTTGTGCTTTTTAAAGAAACTACTCTTCTTCTTCTTCTCTCGTCAGAATGTGCTGGTTGTGATCCATCTGAGGCAGATCATGTGTGGTTCTCTGCTGTTTTCCATCCCAGAGGAACAGGAGCCCGCTAGTCTGGTTGGGTCACTTAGTAAATACTTTCCACCACCGTACCAGCTCCTGACGCAGGAGTATCTGTGGATGGACAAAATAACAGGGAGTTTCTACACCACTGAGCAGAAGATGGATCGCGAGGCCCTCTGCCCTGAGGAGACAAAAGCTAAGGAATGCATTATTCTACACAATGCTGTCGTGGGGCCCACAGGAGACCTTATACAGTTCTCTGTGATCATAGAGGACATCAATGACAATGCACCTATCTTTGAAAACACTGAAATACACCTGAGGGTGTCTGAGGATGTGTCCATTGGGACCAGTTTCTTAATAGATGACCAGGCTCAGGACAGGGATTCTGGTCATAATGGCGAGTTGCACTACCACCTGGAAGGTTCTGATAAGGTTTTCAGCTTAAAAGTGAAAGACGGGCCTCTCATCTTCATAGTTGTTCAAGCAGCTGTGGACAGGGAGACTCGGGATCAGTATCAGATGGCGCTGGTGGTCACCGACTGCGGCTCTGACCCTTTAAGTGCTACAGCGACTGTAATAGTCACAGTGGCAGATGTTAATGACAACTGTCCAAGGTTTAGCTCAGACAGCCCCCGCAGTGTAACCATCCCTGGAGACTCCCCCAAGAACATGATGGTTGCTCAGGTCAGAGCCACAGACCTAGATTCAGGCCCGAATGCTGCCATCGTATACTCCCTTAGTCCCAAAGTCTCTGAGCGAGCCAAGGAGCTCTTTAGCTTGGACAGCCTCACTGGGTACATCAGACTGAGACAGGACCTCCACAGTGACAACTCACAGGAGCTGATGTTGAAAGTGTTAGCTAGCGGCCGGCACTGCCCCCCAGCAGACACGCAGGTAACCATATCTGTGCTCCGCAAGACAAACCAAGAGCCGACGATAAAGATCGGTTTCATAGCAGAACATCAAAACCAGACGATGGTGTTACCAGAGAACCAGCCCCCCACTGTCTTAGCTGTTTTAGAGCTTGAGGGTGAAAGCGGCTTTAAAGGCGCATCTCTTGCAATCGAGGGCAAAGTGCCTTTCACTTTGAGCACACAGAATGATAAATATCTACTTTCCACATCAAAGCCTCTAGACTTCGAGATGAAAAGTGAACATCATATATCAGTGGTAGTGCATCGAAGATCAGCCGTGGGATCTTTGATCCCCCCTTCCCGCCGTGTGATCAAGGTGTTGGTGGCAGATGTCAATGATAATGCTCCAGAGTTCTTACAGTCTCACTACCAGCTGGAGGTGGAGGAAAACAACCGCCCAGGGATGTCACTGCTGCGGGTCTCAGCCTCAGATGCAGACAGCGGATACAACGGCAGGGTGACTTACAGGCTGGACAAACACACGTCTCCCCTCTTTGACATTGACCCTGTGACAGGTCAACTGTCAGTGTCAGTTTCACTGGACAGAGAACAGCAGTGTGTACACACACTCACTGTGTTCGCAGTCGATAGCGGCTCGCCTGCCTTGGAGTCTGTGGCCACAGTATCCGTTCGTGTTCTGGACCAGAATGACAACGCACCTGTTTTTTTAACCGCTCATTTCATCTTCTTCATCCCTGAGAATGTACCACAGCTTGCCCAGGTGGGGAGAGTAGGGGTTACAGACCCAGATGAAGGAAAAAATGGGGACACAGAGTTGCATGTTGTAAACAACAGCGGACCTTTTGTTGTGGACAACGTCCAGGGGACACTGCGCACCACCAGCAGCTTGGACCGCGAGACACAGGACCACTATGAGCTTTACCTGCTGGCCAGCGATCACGGTCACCCAGTCTCTTTGACTTCAACTGCCAAGCTAACTATCTTTGTGGAAGACATTAATGACAATCAGCCAAAAGTAATCCTCCCTAACAGCAACTATTCGTGCCTGACTGTCTCTACAGCAACCACGGCAGGCACAATGGTGATGAAGATCCACGCCATTGACGAAGACTCGGGGCTGAATTCAGAGATAACATACACGGTTGTGGCACGAGAGCCAGAGCACAACAGCAATCCCTTTCAAGTAGATTCAAGGTCAGGGAATATCAGCTTAGCTCAGCATTTGGTAAAGAAGGACCAGGGAATGCATCACTTGTTCATTGTTGTGAGTGATGGGGGGAAACCAGCTCCACTTCATACAACCGTCTGGGTTAATCTGCTGGTCAATGAGAGCATGGAGCCCTGCCAGCTTGACAATGCACCCACCTGGACAGGGCCACCTGACTTTTTGGTTCAAATCCCTTCAAAGGCACCCATCTGCGAGGTAGAGGAGAGCGCTACCAGATCTGCCCAGCTGACACTGCTAGTGGGCCTGGGTATGATGCTGGCATCCATCTGCTTGCTGGTAGTGACAGCTGTTTTATACCTGAAACAGAGGGGAAGACATCTACAACAGAGCAAAAAGGAGCACATTGAGGAGAATGAGCTTCCACTCAGGCTCAAAGACAGTTTTTACTCAGATGAATAACAGAGTAAAGCAAGCAACGTTCGTAATCTTTGCTTGCACGGGATGAAATCTGCTTGCATATCGAATAGCGTCTGAATATTTGTCAGAGGCTTCTTGCATTTTGATGATGACATTTTTTTGGGATTATTCTGTTACACAGTTTATTCAAATGTATCAACGAAAAGATCCTTTGAAAATAAAGTCGATCCATTTTCTGATAAAGCTACTAGGGAAGCACTAGAACGTGCGATCTTATAAGTATTGGAAGCTGCCAGCAGTCACAGTACTTTACATTCTGTAGAAAGCTATGACACTGCAATTTGATACAGGCACCTGGTGGCGTGTACAGTATTAGCCAGCATAGGATTTTTTAATAACAGTACCAGTGTTACAGTTATCATCTTTAGAGGTTATTCCCCATGACCCCTGCAGCGAGAAGACAACTGAGGTAATAATC
Organism: Macroramphosus scolopax; assembly: GCA_901007825.1. Taxonomy (NCBI): domain Eukaryota; kingdom Metazoa; phylum Chordata; class Actinopteri; order Syngnathiformes; family Centriscidae; genus Macroramphosus; species Macroramphosus scolopax. Next base: position 105,942 of record CAAKHC010002079.1, on the reverse strand, counting down.
TACTAAATTGCTTGGGCATGTCTCAGATTTCCCACTCTGACTGATGGGGAGTCTAAAGTCTTTAGACACACAAAAGGGTCTAAAGTTCCTTTGATGGAGAGGTGATGAAAGTCTCTCAAGAGGCAGCTCTGAGATGACCACAGGAGGTGGAGAGCGCCTGTAAACAGGTGAGAGGCAGCAGAGGGAAGGCACACCATCATCTCAAGTCGCCGCCTCACACCTGTTACCCGATAAGCTGCTTCTCACCCACAGCTTTGGATCACGCCCAAACGGCAGGAAGCTTCGATACTGCACCCAGGTTTGTTCTTTTGATGACAGATGATTGCAGTGCAATCACTGTGTTTAGAAAAAAAATCTTTCAAAAGATTGCTTGATGTGATACTGATGCTGAGAAAACATTGGTACATCAAACCAGGTACAAAACGTGTTTACAAAATCTGCACAAATAAAAAAAAATGGGGCAAAGTAATTGTTTTAGCTCTTACAAATAAAAAAACTATTGAGCAATCGATTCAAGGTGCACCGCTGGAAGAGAGTAGGAAACCCATGCCTGAACAACATAACATTCAAGAGCCTTGTTAGAGGAGGAAAAGGCTTGTATAACACAAGTGCTGTCTCCCTGAGGATTTCTGAGCTAGCAGCTCAAAATAAATAATAGGGTTGTAATGTCAGACTTACTAAATCACAATTCAAGATGAATTCCAATAAAGCAATACATGTGAAGTCCACGAAATTAAGAAGGTTAGAGTGTTAAGAAGAATTTGCATGCCTCATTGGCCAAATATCTAACATCTTTTCAAACAAGATTTTAAGGGCTGCTTATGCACACATGCTGTGGCAGGAGAAAGCTGCCATCTACTGGACATAATGAAGCCAAAACTGGCTCTTTATTTCTGGTAGCTGGCCAGAGGGTGGAGATGAATCAGAGGACAGGCTCTCACTCCTCCACAGTCAGGTCACCTGAGATCAGTGATGTTTCCCTGCTGCGTGAAGCTTTGGTTCAGTAACAGCACATTTCAAATGAATCCAAATCATTTTTTCCCGACGTTTGATAGCAGGTGACGGGGACAAAGAGTTTGGCTCCAACCGAATACCCAGTGAATTATTTTTGAGATGCACATCAGGGGTGTTGTGATCACAAATCGTATAATTTAGTGCTATCAAAATACCAGTGATTTTGTATTTCTATCAGAGAACCTCTGTGTAGTGTGGCCCATCATTTCCCCAACAATCCGACTTAAAAGGCTCTGAATCTATCAAAGAGGGATTCATCCTCCTAATCGTGGTCTGATTTCCACCTTAAGGTTGCTTTTAGAAGAACATTCCAGGGATGAATACACATAGATACCCATGTAAGAGGTAAATGAAGAGGCTGGAAATTCAGATCTTTGAATCTCAGTATCTCAAACTATACTCTGACAGATACCTCACAATTTAAGTCTGGGGAGCATCACCTGACTGGTTCACGGTGGTGGTGTGCTGTAACCTGGCTGCTCATGCACCGTCATCACTCCCACAGGCCATCTGAAAGATTTATGAGTTTGGTGTTGTTTTTTTCGGGCTGAAATTGGTTCAACTTGGGTTTTTTTTAAAACAAAAGTAAAAGGGACGACAGCAACAGCGATGGTGAGTCTTCTCATACAAGAGAAAGTTATATTTTTTCAATTGACTCCTGCTTGCATAAATTTCCATTTGCGCAGACGCAAATACGACACAACAAAGTAGCTATTTCTCCAAGTAAAAACCTTGACCTCTTAATTATTCTCCGCCTCGAAGTTCATTGAAAAGCGACATTGTTTCTTTAAGATTGCACTCGCAGTCACCAACGGGTCTGTCCATTGTTGAGGAGAACAGAAAGTGAGTTGAGATTGATAACACGGGGGCCGAGTTGGGCATATCAACAGCGGACCAGCTGCAGATCAGGCAGTATTATAACCGACGAGCCCTGAACGCATCCTTCCTTCCAGACATGGGTAAGAAACTTAGGAATCCACCTTTTTTTAGCTTTAAGTAGATAGCAGACCTCATATTCTCACATCTGTATTGATGCCACTGTAGGCCCTGATAGGATTTGGATTATGAGAGGGCATCAGAAGTTATTAAGCTTTTGTCAGTTTAGAGGTCGGCCCCTCACCGGCTGATGCTCCACTGATATTATGAGATTTATTTCATGCTTGAGATGCCAGGGCTACTTGCAGAGGAGCCTTGTCGCATTTGGTTTCGGTTGCAATCTTTCTCAATTTTTAAAGAGGCGAATTTGGCCACAGTTTTGCATTTTCTCCAATAACTGGGGCAGCATTTTCATTTGAGTCACAACCAAGAGATGTTGGGCTGGAGTAAGAGCGCTTCAGCTGTTTGTTCAGGCGGGTGATTAACTGGTTAATTGGTAACAGGTGCGTGTGAGGGAACGCGGGATAATATTATCAGTTAATAATATGATGTTTAGAATTCTAATGATACGTGCATGATGTTACTAACTTGCAGCAGGTTAAACTGTCGTCTCGCAGCAGGAGGGTTCTGGTTTCGAACCGACTCGTGCCTCCTTTGCTTGTTATCACCTGCTTCAGCTTCCTCTCACAGTCTGAAAACAGGCAGGTCGAATCACTCATAGGTGTGAATATAACTGCTATTAGCAGTCTGTGTCTTTCTCAGCCCTGTGACTGAACCTGCAGGCCTTACTGTCTGCTAGGGTTGGTTCGAGACCGTTTAATACCCCCTTTCCTCCAAGGCAGTTTGAGGTGCTGATTCAGAGCTGGAACTAACAAAAACAAAAAAAACCTTTGTGGTCGTTGCTTAATAAGCAAAGCTGGTGTAGATAGGGGTGTTATAATGCAAATAATTCTCAGTGAGCAATTCAAAACTAAGCTTCATTTGCTTGCTTTGCAATCCGGAGGATTCATTTGACTAATTGTGTTTCCAAGATAGAATATAGCTTCACTTGTATTGAATATGTTCTAATAAAATATTTTGTCCAACTGACCTCAGACAGTTGGACATCCTGGGCCACACAAGGCTGTGATGGCACCTTACATTAAAAACATACTACATAGTTCAATTTTTACAATTACATATACATAATTACATAATATATTTTTATTTCTCATATAAAGAGCAAGGTATTTATTTGTTTTGTATGTGGCTACCCCAAGCCAAGCCACCTCAAAAGATGAGTCAGGCATAGCTTCATCATTATGTTTAAAGTCAAAGCATCATACTTTATGACGGTAGTCTTAATAAATGGGAAAAAAGTTCAAATGCAGGAAATTTCTTTGGTATTTCTACCTTTTTGCTATAAGAAACACGTACCGAATTGAACCTGAAAGTATAAAGAAAAGAAAAAAATGAGCTAATCAGTCGTGTTTTGGCTACTAGTGTAGAGCAACAAAGCCAGGAGCAGCACATTGGCAAGAGATGATGCAGTTGTTGTTGTTGTGTGCAACAGAGACATAGTTCTTGAAAAATGCAAGTTGAATCAAGCAGCACTATCACCAGCCCCGTACTGGCACTAGGTTTACCGCGGTTGAATAGGGTTATAAGAAAAGTGAGGCATGAAGATAATGGGGGGCTGTTACTGACTTGTCACTACTTGTAGCAAACCATAAATTCTTTGTTCACACTGAAGTTTGTGTAATGCACTGATTTCAATTCATTTACTGACTAATGTACAATGCTGAAAATGCTGTGCACTCTGAATGACTGTGATCAGTCGCTCTCTGTCTCTCACTCTCAGACACAGCAAACACAGCCAAGTAGTTGTGTTCAATTAAAAAGCAATATACTTGGCACTCCCCACCATCTGTGTTTACTGTGATGGTACCAACCGTAGTCTGTCTGCTTGCAATGTGTGTTTGCACTGTGCATGCATGCAACTGAGTAATGTCACACATGCACACAATTGCATTGTTGGTTTTCCGTCCTGTTCTGGTGCAGACAGCGCCCCACTATCACTGTCTTGTTCCTGTGTCTCCTCAGAAGGAAGTCTATGAGTGTGTGCATGTGTGAGTATGTATATGCGTGCCAAGCATAGAGGTGCCTCTAGCCTTTGTTTGCTTGACATTGGTGGCCCTTGTACCCCCATGATGCTGTGGGACAAAGACTGTTGTCTCTGCAGTCACAAAAGCAGCATCTCTCTCTTTCGCTGTGTTCTCCCCTCTCTCTCTCCTCCCCCTTTTCTCACACTCCCCATGCTGGGTCGTGAATGGAGTCAGAGGGTGCGAGCTGGGGTCACACAAGACACATCCCCTTGCCCTTGGCCACTGGCATCCATTCAAACAGCACATGACTGCTGGGAAGAATGCACAGCTTTAGCAAGTGGATGAAAGTGTTTAAAGCTGCAAATGGATCCACAGTGATGAAGTAGTATGAGTATGTTGTATGTAAAGGGTGCATTTGCTGAAATTACATAACGCTTTTTACACTCAACCCTTGCTATGCCTGAAATTTCATTTTTAGGTTCAATTAAATTGTTCATGGTACGCCAGACGATCCGCAAATATATTTTTCTAGTCTTTATCAGAGCCTCTTTTTACTCCTGAGACAGATTTGTATAACAACCACAATGTGGGGATTATACAGCACAACAGAAAAATGATTTCTGAAGATGCTGCTGAAGGTTTTGTGTATTACTGTAACAAACAGAATTCGGTCGGTCGACTGTAAATAAATTCATAGAAAGTGTTGTGCATGTGTTCGTATTACCTGCCTTGTGCTATGGGCCAAAACAGAAATCAGAGCACCTACAGAAAATCGTAGTGTGCATAATTTACAAGGATGATTTCTTCTGTGTCCTCTGTCTTATTGCATTAATGCTTCCTGACCTTCATGCTACATCTTTACTAACAGGTTGCTATGATTGCTGTATGCGCTGTTTGGGAGGGATACCATACTGCTCCCTGGTCGCCACACTGCTGTGTTTCTCTGGCATTGCCCTGTTCTGCGGTTGTGGACACCAGGCACTGACGGAGACAGAGAGGCTCATCGAGAATTACTTTGCCCGTAACCTGCAGGACTACATCACCCTCGCCTACATGTGCGTGGTAATATTGAGTATTCTCCTCATGCCACTGACGTGTGTTTAACCTTGCCGTTAAACATGTACAGTAGTTTCTTTGCAGGCCTTTTATCTGAACAGATTTTCCCATTTTTCCACCTGCTTCACAGCATTCAATACTTCCAATATGTCATCTATGGTTTGGCTTCCTTTTTCTTCCTCTACTGCATCATGCTGTTGGCTGAGGGCTTCTACACCACAAGCGCTGCCAAGCAAACCTTTGGAGAGTTCAGGAGCACCATGTGTGGCCGCTGCCTCAGCTCCATGGTGAGAGTGCCCAGAGTGGGACAAGTAATGGGGATTGGATTGGATTAATACACATCAGTCCCTGGTGGGCGCTGAGCTGAAAATCTTAAGGCTTCTAAAAACCTTGGGGGACCTGCAAAGATAAACATACAGTGTCTCTGAGTGACTGGGGGGACACTAAGTGACTGGGGGAGGAAGGGAACATAAAGAGATATTAAGTGAAGCTAATCAGAGATGTAAATGTGGTCACTGCTCATAAAAACTCCCTTAGAACTCTAATGTGCATCCGTTTATCATTATGATGCACCCTAATGCTCATTCTGCTTCCTCTTTGTGCAGTTTATAGTGATGACATATGTACTAGCCATGCTGTGGCTGTTGGTGTTTGCCTTGTCTGCTCTGCCCATCTACTTCTTCTACAACATGGATGCCACCTGCCACACGATTGACGTTCTGACTGAAACCCCAGCAAGCATCAACCAGCTGTGTGTGGATGCAAGGCAATACGGTAACAGGAAGTCCCTGAATGGCGAAATAAGTGACACACTTCTCAGATGGAAGTCGCTGACACGTTGCTTTACAAACACGAAGATGGGCAATGTGGTATATGTTGCCAATACAGAACAATGCAGGCTTGGTTTGTGATGAACGGATAGAATTGATGAGAGAAACTCTACTTTAACAGGTCTCCTGCCGTGGAATGCAGTGCCAGGAAAAGCTTGTGGTATAACTTTGTCTACTGTTTGCAAGACCAGAGAGGTAAGAACCAGGGAATAAAAAAAGCTGCTTTCACATTCTACAACTGTCCTAACATGAAATAAAGTAGATATGGTTTAACCACTGATGCAAATCTTCTCCTATCAGTACCGAATGACCTATGACCTCTACATTGCTGCCTTCGCCGGCGCGGGCATAACTCTCCTGGCTCTGGTGAGTGATTATCATTCGCATGGAGCCAGTTTGGCTGCACTTCCACTGTGTCACAACAATAGGCTCATGTGACTTAGTGACGCTCAAAGTGTAGGCGGCGAGGCATCTCAGGCCTCCATGACTGATGACTTTTGTACTATCGCTCTCTGTTCCTTTTTCTCAGCTGACACAAACATCATAATAATGCCGTAATGTCTGGTGGCTCTTAAGACAGAAGATTGGTACACCCATTATACTCACATGCTCCATTACATCAGCTATTATACAGATGGGATCTGCCATCAAATTAATGTCATTAGCAGTTAATCATTTTTTTGGATTGAAGTTTGTCATTGATTTTTCTTCTCTTGTCTGAAAATCTCTGTCTCTGCTTTTTCTTCTTCCAGCTGACCTATATTGTGTCAACCACCTATAACTTTGCTGTTCTGCGGTATCTGGGAAGAAAGGGCATAAGTGCACGGTGTTAGGTCCTCCAGCTTCTTGTCTGCTCTGTCTACTACCTTCCCACCAACATGGGCTTATAAAGGGACGGCATCCATTATCTTCTTCCACATCATCTGTGTGTGGTGTTCTCTGGTTCAGACTATTGAAAATCCTGTCTTTGTCATTTGAAATTTTCCTGTTTGGAAGAATTGTATTGTTTTGAAATTGTCTTTTTTTCTTTATTTTTTTAAATTTCATGTCTCCAAATATTTGTAAAGAATTGTTTCTTGCTTAGTTTGGTGTCTAAAATTCATTTCTGCTTCCCCTTGCCCTCACAATAGAAAATTAAACACCACTAATAAATTAACATATGTAAAAAAATAACAACCAATTTGCCACACATGTGCAGCTGGAATGCAGTAGAGAATAAGGATTATAGGTTACCATGGCTACCCTCCCTCACATCTGGTTGCCATGGTGGCAGACAAGCACACATATGCAGTCTTATGCTGACCTCAGGGCTTTTCTCACGGGCTGGAGAAAAGCCTCAACAATGGAGTCATGCTTATTTTAAAAGCTGGCCAATAAGAAGCCGGTTCTGGGCCACCTGCACTAGAAGTCTCTGCCAGGGGTTATGTTGCATGTCAAGGGAAGGGGTCCTGTGGACAAAGAGAGGGCAAGACTTCTCTAAAACGTCAATGCAGCTCCTCTGGGACCGCAGCCACACACACAACACACCCACAGGCTGCTGCCTGACCCCTACCCCACGCCCTGAATAATGGAAATGATGAATTCAGAGTAAGAGAGGGAATTTTAGATTGTTTTTGAACAGTTTCTTTCTCACAAAGGGACATACTTGTTAGAATCTGATCTAGTACGGTCTGAAATTGTTTCTCATCCTTCTGAGATGGTAAAAGCACGAGGTGTTTACATGTCGTGCAACCTTATATTCTTACTTAAAACACATTGCGGAGGTGTGACTCCCCCCTGCTGTTAATACATGGCTGAAGTATTCTAGAGACAGGGTAGCTTTGTTTAGTCTCTAATTCTTCAAGAATTTTGTTGTAGTTATTGTATAACAAATCAATTTTACTTATTGTAGAATTTACTAGTTATTTTACATTTTGGTTGTTACTAACGAAACCTTTTGCATAAAAATAAGTAGTTTATTCTATTTGGATGAAAGCTTTATTCAGCTGAGTGGTGGGTTTGTCGAGTGGTAGCTGGCTGTTTGATGATTCTTTATCCTGTTTTAATATTTGATAATAAAACCAATATTCTTGCAAGTACTTTTGTGCAGAGTGCCTAAAGCATTTATTTGCAGACTGTGTGCCAGTCCAGAGTCCCCCTGGTGTAGTGTTATGCTGTGTAAATGGTCCTCTGTCCTTGGCTTCCTGCCACATTCAGGGGCCAAGGTGTTTTGTAAGGTGTTTTGTATTCTCTCTTCTTTTGTCCACAGGTGCACTCTTGCTTTCACTTGGCTGTGAACCAGGTGTACGTGAGCAAGCTGAGGCACAGGGCGAGAGAGGAGATGGAAGGCTTTGCCCTGGACCTGTATGGTCAGCTGCAGAGGGACAGAGGAGGGACGCCGTGCTCTCCGTACCCTGCTAACCCATTTGACAGCTCCTGACTGGTGTATTTTATTTGTCTTTTGGCATTTGATTCCCTTCATTGTTTTGTTTTCATGAGGAAAATTGGCAACTTTGTGTTACAATACAAATGCAGATAGGAACTATTTATTTTTGAACTGAGCCATAACAGATCAACATTTTGTGCTGATTTCCTATTAAATTGTTTCCTGTTATCTGCATTTGACCCATGTCTACAAGTTCTATACTTTCCGAAACTAAAACCAGATTATCTCTAGTGCATCAAATAATACACAAGATGGACATCATGGGGGAAAAAGCTTTTTTTTCATGCCTTTGTCTGATATCATAGTGTACCGTGCACGCTTGATTTTTTTTTTATATCAAGGGAAAATAAAAATAAGGCATGCTTGATATTATTTTTCAACAAAAATGATATACAATGTTCATTGGCCCACAGGTAGTCATACACACTTGTCCCCTGAAAGACATTCAAGGTGTTTTGGGGTAGAACGAAAGTACCTTGTTTCACTCATGATCTCACTGAGAAATTGAGAAATTCATTATTTTAACATCCACGCTTGTTGCTGGAAATGTCTGAGTCTTTCCTGAAAGCGACGTATTACTTTGGTGTGGTGGAGAACAGAAGTCTGGATTTGAGTTGCATAGTTGAGGTTATTATCTAGTTTCAAAGCTACTGCTTTCCAGCTTTAAAGTCATTCCAAAACCACATTGTTTCATGAATTTTCAAGACATATGCACAAAAACACAACCAAGGTAGCGTCTCCTTTTGGTATCTTGCATGTTTTATTCGTAGCCAAGCACTGGACAGCGCTCACTGCTTTGCCAGCATGTTGGCAAAACCAACCTTATCCTCTGTAGTGCAAAAAGAGAAGTGAGGGAACTTGTACATTAAATCAACAAATAATTATCATCAAGTTGAACGGTCCAACTTTCACACAGCATAAATTCTCACTGGTTGAGCAGTGGAGAGAAGGAACTTGATATTACAAAATAAATGCCCTTAGCAATTTACAACAGCCATTAATGGAGAAAGACCAAATAAATGAGTTTATACATTCATAAATATTACAGCAACAACAATACTGACAGAGTGGGTTGCAGGGAGAAAATAAGACCGCATCATGAGAGAATCATAGTATTGATTATGAGACCTGCTTATAAATGTCAGATTCTCAGGTATTATTGATTTCAGGTAAACACTGTGATAAGCTACATCATTTGAGCAGGACAGAAAATAAAATAATACAAGAGACAGCGGATTATGTTTAATCCAGGAAACATTCACACTGAATAATGCTAAACAAACAGCCCTCGCTTTCCCTCTGGATTAATGTAGGCTAATGGCTTGATTTAGTTACAATGCCCAAGTCAGTTCACAGTTAATCAAGTTTTCGTCTTACATCGAGTACCAGTACTCAAACACACCTTATAAAACTCAACAGTAATCATATAAATAAACTTTTATTATATGCCTGCATTAGGCCAAAGAACCATGAAATAAGTAAATGTGACAGTACCCGACTGGATGCGCATCATTAGTCTGCACACACACTGTTTTATGATGCAGATTTTGACTTTAGAAGGCAAACAATGTGATATCAGCATAACAGCAAAGAGAATGAGAACATGGAGCTACTGTATGAGAACCATCGCTACTTAGTGCATTCGGAAGATAAAACATTTTATCTCGTTATTTATGCAACAGGTTTGGTTGCTTGAGTAGAAACCATAAAAATACTATTTAAGTAGCAATCAAAATACTGATGGGAATGAATTTGAAGCATTGAACACCAGCCATATCATTTTCTCGAACCATCATGGCAAACAACAATGCCCTCTGACTGACAGCAGTAAACCAAAAACAAATGTACCTTTGGCAAGTAAGTCTGCATGTAAAAACATTGAAATAAAAGTAAAGTACCATTCAGCTGAACGCGGCAAACAACGTTTTCAGTTATGTTTCACTCAACACTGTATGAAGAGACAGGAGAGGTGTGGCACAAAGCGGACGGCATCGTCATTGTGCTGAGGACATTTCGGAATCAGCGGAGACCTCCAATGAGCATCTAACAGCAAAAAGCGCAGGAGATATACTGCATCATTAAAGTAAAGGAGACTTCAGAATGGGCCAAGCTAAAAGAAATGCGCTGCGTCCCAAATATCATACTATGACCTACATACTCGATACGAATGCTATCGTTCAATATACTTCGGTTAACAGGAGATCTTTCGGATGCACTGCACAATGTCTGGTCACATCATTGCCGCCGAGTCTCCTTGCCGGATGGAGGTAGGTAGCCGTCTACAAGCAATGACATGACTAAAGCAGAATACACTTTTATGAAATATATCACGCCGAGCAGGGTAAAAACTCAAGCTTCAGTTAAATTGTTTATGGTTGCCTTGGCCCCTGTCCATCATTGTCACTACTGCATTGCATTGTGGGATGATTGTGTTAGTGTACACTAGCATGCTCTTGCATACTCAATATTTCGCCGTTTCCCACTAAGCTTCTCAAGATACTATGAAATTTTGGACACAGCGCTGGTTTAAGCTTCTCACCAAATCATAAGGGTGGACACGCGATAAGAAATATGCCATTTTTCAGAAAATACTGTTAAGTCAAATAATACTAACCTCCTCTACACATTAAGAAAACAGACCAATCAGTCTTTCCCACTGAAGAAAAATAAGGTAATCTTCTATCAAATCCCTCTTGTATCTTATATCAATTTGATCATCATGCTGGAAGTGGGAGTTCTGATGAAGAAAAACTATCTGCCGGGACTGGGAACACTGTAAACTCACAAACTGAATGTAGGAATTGCATTAGTCCTCCTGCAACTGCTAACATATTTTATACAACCTGGGAAAAATGCACATGAACAGGAAGTGGAGCAGTTACAAGACTCATGTTGTTCTGCCTAAAGTAGTGTGCTTTTCAAGACATTTGTATATTTGTTTGTTCACTTTAATATTCAGAGTGTTATTTCATTAAAATATATGCTCCGAGAGCCTTATTTGACAGGCAGACAAAGCTGAAGCTTGGTAAAAGATTTTGTGCAACAATACTGAAAGCGGGCAAAATACAAAGGATGAGAGTTTAAGTGTGCCTGTACCTTGGTTGGAACAATAATTTCCCAATTTCGACAATGAATGAACCCTTGACAGAGCCCTTCTCAGATAGTACCCATCTTATCTGCATCTTTAGAGGATACATATATAGCTTTATCTTATTCATAGTATATTTAGTTGATGCTGCACACAGTACATGTACCATAGAAAGTAACTGACTGGCTCTCAAAACCGCCATAGGCAGGTTCAGCCAAAGGGATTACAAAAACGTGCATGAACACCTGAACAGTCAGCAGCAAGACCCACGAGATGTTTTCCGGTTGCCATGGAGATCAATAGTGCCACTTAACAGAGCATGGTCGATCTGGTCTTCCGCTGCCAGAACCTCCCTGACAGCTGCCTCGAATGCAGCCGTGACGTTAGTGTCATCCTTAGCACTGGTCTCAAAGTACGGGCAGCAGCCGTTCTCCTCACACCAGGCCCGTGCTTCGTCCTCCCCTACTTCTCTCTGCTCCATGTCTACCTTATTGCCAAGCACCACAAAGGGGAACCGTTCAGGGTCTTTAACGTCTGAGTAATACATAAACTCCTTCTTCCAGCCGCCGAGGTTCTGGAAGCTTGGCAGGTCGTTCACGGCAAATGTGAGCAGGCAGCAATCAGCGCCTCGGTAGAAAGGTGTGCGCAGGGACTTGAAGCGCTCCTGGCCTGCTGTGTCCCAGATCTGAAGAGTGACCAATCGCCCGTCCACCTCCAGGTCCCTGTTGAGGAACTCCACGCCGATAGTGTGAAAGGATTGGGAGTCAAATCGGTCTGTGACATAGCGGTTCATCAAGGAGGACTTGCCTACTCCTCCATCCCCCAACAGGATCACCTTCAGAAGCAGGCTCTTGCCGCTCATCATTCTTCCATCCAAACCTCCTCACTGGGTTACAGACCTCCACACCAAGTGGCAGCCCAGGGTCAATTTAACCTAACAAAATGAACAAAGGGAAAATACAGACATTACTGAAAAATCTAAAGAGAAACCTAAATCACCATTGAGCAATGGTAAATGGTGAAGAAAGAAAAAAAAACAAGCACAACACAGTGTGAGCTTGAGTCAGCTTATGATTCAATGACTGCAAGTATATGACAGTTGTGTAATGGTTAACCAGTTTGAGTGACAAAATGACAGGGGTGATTGACCGGGAGAACTGAGGTCTTTCAGCTATGTATCTGGCTGAAGTAAGGAGGCTAGAGGACAACAAGCCTGGTTGTTTACTGCATGACACAGTAAAATTGTCTATACGTGCACAATGCTGGGAAGACTAAACTGAAATGACCTATGTAGTGTAAGAGGCAAACACGAGGGCCACATCAATTTAATGTTTTGAGGAAATGTAGGAATATTGCACAAGGGCTAGTTAGAATAATGAGCTGACTCTTGAAACGACCACTGCACTTGCGCAGATCACAAACGTGTACCAGCTTGTTGACAAATATGGCTTGCGGCTAATACTGATATAACTGCCTTACTGATGGTTAACGTGGAATTGCATGAAGAACTACAAAAGAGGACTTAACTAGGCAGCAAACTTGTGTAAAACACAACGCATTCAACGCATAACCAAACTGTTACGAAGCAGCAAGGAAATCCTCCCTGTCCACCTGCAAGCTAGCCGGCTAACTGTTAATGTGGATTGCTTGTTGACATTCCATCCCGGTCAGGCTAACCGTTAGCTTCAGAGCATGAACCACTCAAAAACAAATTAAAAAAGCTTTGTAAGCAGCGAAAGAAAAACTGTTGCATTGTGGTGATATGTCTTCACATGAAAGCATCGCTAATGTAGAAAGCAAACTTGTATTTTCACTCACCCTGTTCTTTATAGTTTAATTACGCTACTGCACTGCGCCCCTACATGGGACTGAGATTGAGTATCGTGCGAGCTCGTGACGTGCGCGCCCCCATCGAGGAGCTACCGTGGCACGTGCGGGTCTTAAAGCCCATAAAGTTAATCACCATGAATAATTCAATCTTGTAGGTAAAGGCTTGCTGATTAAAGGTGGTGGAAAGTAAATCAGTAGAAACATTTTGTTACTATACCGAGATATTATTTTTTAATACGTTACATGATTACGGGTGTACGTTTTATTTTATCTATTTATCATCTCAATTAAAATGTATGAACTGTACTTTCTACTGTCTACTCTACCACATTTGCCTAAAACTAGTGCATAATGAAGTGCATAAACAAGACAACAAAAGTCAACTATTCACGCTCAAAATGTGAGTGCAATGCAAAAATATTTGCAAAAGTCTAAGAAAAATTCAATTCAATTTGAAGTCATTAAAATAAAATAATACTTTTTTATCAGTCTCATTTTACAATTACATAATTTTCACAACCACAAAAAATTACTGTTTCATATTTATTTAATGAGAATAAGAGATATATTTCCAAGCTGACTGGCTTTAGTTTTTTTTTCTCTCGGGTTCTTGCATGAATAATTGATGACATATTTGTTATAGACCTACATATCTTAACTCTATGCACGTTGCGTTAATGGGTTAATATACCACCTACATACACATTAACACAGTTCTCATTTTGCAGTTAAAACATATTGCAGAAGATGGAAGGCTCTTTCTCGCAACAGTAAATAGAAATTCTCTTCTGTACTTGGTAGAGCCAGACTCCCTCCGATGGGTGGCGCTGTAAAGCAGAACATCACATGTCACGCTAGAAGAAGAATAGAAGCAAAAGAAACAACGTAGAAGAAGTATCCAGTGTTTTTATTCCGAATCTGCCTTGTTGGCTTCCACCGGACAGCATCCCGCTATCACAGCTCCTCAGAGCTCACTTACAGCTTTATATTTCTGTTTTGGAGAATTGAGAGAAAGTCACCTCATGTGTTTGCTGCAGTGACAAAGGTAGGAACGATGTAAAGGTTTTGTAACTGAGACCACCTTTAGTTAGTTGATGTTAGTTGATGTGTTGTTTGTGACACGACGTTAAGTTAGTCACGAAAAGAATAAGCGCCTCTGGAACACTCTTATTTGAATAATGAACATCTAAAAAAGGCAGTTATTCTATTCAAACCTACATTAGATGATTACATTGACTGATTTATCCTTTTAAAAAGTGACCTACTTGACTATGAGTCATGTGCTTGTATGTATGTATTTTTATGTATTTTGTGCTCTTTTAACCTTCCAGATGGCAGGTAGGGGCCGGTTGGTGCCCTGTGTGTGTTTGGGGTTGTTTGGTGTCTTGTGCTGGGTCTGGGTCTCATTTGCATCCTTTCCTGATGACCAACTGGAGGCATTGGATGCAGTGGACCGAGGAGCCTTTCAACCCCAGAGTGCTCTAGCCGAGATGGAGTTTGCCTCCATTGGTTCATACCGTGGTCCCGGCAACAATGACCGCCGCAGCAACAAAGAGCTGCCCATTCTCCTCTGGTGGAGCGGAGGATTGTTCCCACATTTTCCTGGAGACACAGAACGTATTGACTGTGCCACTTCCTCCTGCCTGGTCACAAGCAACCGCAAGGTACCAGAGAAGTGTAGCTGTATAAAGGTTGCAACTGAAACTTCTTACTGTCAGAGAGATGTACGTGCATATTAATAATAATCATCATCCAGAGTTGTTCTGGCAGTAATCTTTCTTGTGCTTGATCTTGAAAGGTCCAGCTGTACAAGCGGACAGCATCCATCATCTTTTATGGGACTGACTTCCGGGCATATGAAGCTCCACTCCCTCGTCTTCATCACCAGACCTGGGCACTGTTCCACGAAGAGTCCCCAATGAATAACTACATCCTCTCTCATTGGCCAGGAATCAGACTGTTCAATTACACTGCCACATTTCGCAGGGAGTCCGACTATCCTCTGACCTTGCAGTGGCTGCCCTCTCTGAGCTACTTGCTGACGCCTGTGGTCGTGTCCCTGAAGGAGAAGAACCAGATGAGGAGGGAGGGCCTGGCCCCTGTGCTCTACATGCAGTCTCACTGTGATGTACCGTCAAATAGAGACCGATATGTCCGCGAGCTCATGAAATACATTGGGGTACAGTAAAGACATGTTCTTTCTGGGCCATATTTATTTTAGTCAGATCCATATTAGATGAGTTGGTGCCCGATTCATCAGGATAACTATTTCATATTTAATGTTTTTAACTTTCCAGTCATGAAATATAAGTAACATAAGTAATAACCACTCTTACTTATACATGTTGCAGCCTTAATCTTAAATAAACAAAATGTTCCTTTCAAAGCAGCCTGTGCTATTGCAAGTCTGCAGACATTTGCTGTCCTGCACTGAAAATCTTTAGTTCAGAGTCTTCCCCATGTTCACCTGCACATAGTTGTGCAATGAAGTCAATGGGTGAAAGTCCTTACTCTTTATTTTTATGCATGCCACACCACTGCTTTGTAAATACAGCCCTCAGTTCAGTCATGATCGGAGTATTTTGAAAAATCATTTGAATAATCTCTTCCCAATGTATATTCAAATTTTTTCTCTTTTAGGTCGACTCTTTTGGAAAGTGCTTGAACAACAAACAGATACCTGACAATCTGGAGGACACAGCCACTGCTACTGGTGAGGATCCCAAATTCATGACTTTCGTTGCACGCTACAAGTTCCACCTGGCCCTGGAGAACGGCCGGTGTCCAGATTACATGACAGAGAAGCTGTGGCGGCCTCTCCATCAGGGCTGTGTGCCTGTATACCGGGGCTCATCTGTGGTGGCTGACTGGATGCCTAACGACCGCTCCGCGATCATAATAGATGACTTTCCCTCACCAAAGGCTCTTGCGGACTTCCTCAA
Organism: Macroramphosus scolopax; assembly: GCA_901007825.1. Lineage (NCBI taxonomy): Eukaryota > Metazoa > Chordata > Actinopteri > Syngnathiformes > Centriscidae > Macroramphosus > Macroramphosus scolopax. The sequence continues at coordinate 89,797 of CAAKHC010002079.1, read as the reverse complement.
ATTTCTGGATGAGAATGATCACGAATACGCCAAATATTTAGAGTTCAAAAACCCCAACCTCATTACGAACACTCGTCTACTGAAGGCTCTGGAGACCCGTGAGTGGGGGGTCAATGACATGAGTAAACCCAACTACTTGAATGGATATGAGTGCTACGTGTGTGACCAGGAGAATGCACGACTGTCCGCAGAACGTGCATATAGGAAGGCTCCTAAGAAGAACCAACCTCCGCAGTCTAAAATGGCTAATAACTCTCACATGGGATGCCCTCTGCCTAGCCCGGGGTACGGAGAGGTCCAGGACTTACCTGCAGACGATGGGTGAGTTTGTTTTTAATTATTCATCGTGCCGGGTGTTAAAGCCTTCTCCTTTATGTACTTTAATGTGAATAACAATGGCCCGGGGGAAGAAAAATCAGTCCATTTTAATTGTCTAATTAAAATATCCTCTGTGTTGAGTCTAATCTGTTTGTATATCTGTCTGCAGATGGTTGCAAATATGGCCTCAGGATTACTGGCAAAGCCTGGACCAAGCAGAGGGACTGGAGTCTCTGATAAGACATAACGAGTCAGACCCTTCGCTACTGTGGAAGCACATCCAAAACATTGCTGTGAGCAGAGCCAGAGGAAAACACTGACACAGGGTGGAGCAAATCCACATGTACAGGGGTGTCCAAATAACTCATATTTTTGCACCTGAGCCAAACATTCTGTACCTTTTTTATGAACAGATTTTTATTCAGCTAACATGATACCTTTCTCCAAGTAAAATGTTAAATTTAAATGCTAATATTTTTTAACAGAACTGCGTCGCCATCGCTGTGCGTCATGTACATGCACATTCTCATGGGAGGCTGGTCTTCATTGCACTGGGGAAGAGCCAAACACTCAGACAGCTCCACCTAATTGTGTGTGAAGACCATTAAGACATTGGCCGAGCAACTGCTTTAGCTTTTATAACAGTGACTCATCAGGTAGCTGCTGGTTATTAGCTCCATTCAGAGTGACAATGCAAAGACAATCTGTTCGAGGTGCAGAGAAGGTTGAGCACAACTCCCTCATACATTTCTAGAGCAGTTCTAACAAAAACGGCTCTTGTCTGCGGCTGACATTTCCTAATATGGTCCTAAGTATTTCCTGTTACATGATGCTAAGATCATCAGTATGTGCAATATTTTTTTAATCCTGCTTTTCTCAGTCATGTCCTTCCTTGAAAATGTGTCTGCTAGCACACTACCTTTTTGTATCCTATATTTATACCAGGATTATATGAATCATTTTATTTTGTTACACAGCATCATACAAGTAAAGAAACAGTTTTGTATCAAGAACAAAAGGAAGTAAACATTTTTTATGTCATTTTTTGCATAGCCACTGTACTAAATTGTAATATTGTATCCAGTATTGGTCTGTTCAGTTATATGTTGCACATCAGACATATCCTTCATAATTTACTGCTGCAGATTCAGCTTTCACCACCAGAAGAACACAAGCTTGTATAATGTGTTTGAGAAATTGGAAACCTTATGTAAGAATCAGCATTAACTATTCATATCATTCACTATGACAGTCTTCTGGGTCACCCTAAACCACATCATTCTTAAGTTCAAACCAAACACTCCAAACTTTTGTGAAAGACTGGTTCTCACTTTAAATGCAAATGAACATGAAGGGAAGGGGGTCGAGGATATGAGGCTCCTGAGGAGCGTCGATAATCAGTCCAGGGCTTTGGAGTAGCAGCTCTCGCAGTGGACTTTCCCACCATGTAGGAACATACTGAAGAGAAGGTCTCCCATAGGCGTAGCACACACATCACACTGAAAGATTAGGAGCACGTCGTGAGAAAATGGAATGATGAGGAAAATACAGTCAAGAGCTTTTGTTTCTTCACTTGTATCTAACTACCACACCATTTACTGCGTCATAGTACGCAGCATACAACAGTTATGTAGCTTGGAGCAGACAATTAGCTGTTAAAACCAGTTTTAGAAACAATGCTGTCTTCTGAGACTTCAGCTGGAGGACTGATAACATCTTTATGATTAATATGTAGCTGCAGCCAAACAACACCTCAAAAGCTCACTTGGGTTTTATTTTGTTTGTTCCATCATAGAATGCTCGAGAAGAAACAACACGATGAAGAGGGCTTCGCTCGCTTAAGAAGTTCTTGGCCAGTTGTTGTGACTTAATATCATCATAAAGGTGTCCAAGCAGACAGCTGAGACTCCAGGAAGTCACTGCGCCCGGGCAAGAAACACTGCAGCTGTTTCCTCATTTCAAGTCTGAATGTCCCGCTACGTTAACCGCCTTCCAGCTGTAGTGTCAGATCGACTAACACGCTAACATAAGAATGGTCATTAATTCTGTTATGTAACAAAAAAAAAGAGATTTCTGAAAAACATTCCTTGAAGCTTAAAAACAAACGTGTTTTCATCATTCCAAGGACAGGTGAGTATATCCAATATTTAATGCTCTAATAAGGACCAAACTGATTTATCCAAATCTACAGACAGATTACCTTGAAGCAGGCAGGGTGGCAGTTGATATTAAGGTGCTCGATGGTGATCTTGGCGTCATTGCCCACCAGCTCTCCGCAGTATGTGCAAGTGGATGAAAGCGAGCCGCTGGGTAGACACAGGCAGAGAGACAAGTTAGATTGGGGGCTGACTCAGAAACAGCTCTGTCTGGGAAAATAACCTCGTAACGTGGAAATAATCCTTTCATGTCCCTTCTTAGGCTCCTAATGAGCAGGCTTGGTGGAATTGCTGCTGCTTACCCATATCTTGTTTCGTCAGGGCTTGAAATAACAAGGGGGGTGGGGGGGCTCTTATTTAAATGTGGTTTAAAGCAGGTTTAAGGATTTTTGCTTTACCCTGGAATAAGTTGCCGTAAGAGTGAGAGCTGCAGCTTGATGTCAAATAAGCTGACTAATTGAAGAAACAAGAACTAGAAGGACCAGATTTTCTGGAAAAAAAACTCAAGTGTGTCCACTGCTGAAACATTTGAACTAGTTGAAATATTCAAAAAGACTTTGAGGTTTCTTAGAGAAAATAGTTTCTGTTGAAGTGTAAAAAGGGACAGAAGATGAAGTGTTGACGTGTCGGCACTGGAAACTGAAATTAAATAGTGGAAGCTGAGGAAGCTTGAAGAGCTTTTTTTGTTGTTGACTTTCAATAATTGAAAGGATGCTGGATGAAGATGAATGCAGTCAAATGTAAGCAGATGTGTGATTGGTGAAAACAACAGAACTGTCTGTTAAAGAGTCGGAGATTAAAACAGTGGAAGTGTTCGGGGAGACAGAGCCCAGCTTCAATACCAGTTCTGAGGATTGTTTAATTACCTGGAGTAAGAGGAGGGGCTGCTGTAAGAGTGATTGGCAGAGCTTGATGTCAAGTAATCTGAGTCACTATGGAGACAAGAGCAACAGGTACATCATCATTAGAGCAGCGCAAGTAGTTGTTCATATCAATATTTCTATTTGATGAATAAACCTACGTATCAGATGGGTCTCTGGCGTTGTGTAAGGACAGCTCTGTCGTATTGACGTACTCCTTCACATACACAAACCCCCTGAAGTAGAGGCAGGTAGAGGTATCGTTAAAATGGATATTAGTTATCACTTAATTTAAAGCTTTTATTTGTAACATCGCTCACCTTTTGGTCTCCGGTTGTGGTGTTAGGACCTGCTGGTCTTCTGTCACGGCCACTGTTTCAGAGCTGGAGACAGAGTGATGCAGCGTTAGTTTCATCTCTCACTCACTGGTGTTCGGTTAGCGTGATGGGTTTCACGAGACGACTGCATCCGTCCGACGCAACTCAGGAGGTTATTACTTCCTGCCATCACTTGTTAATGGAGGTCTGTTTAACGGGCTGTGATTCGACAAAAGGACATCTCTACTACGCGGCAGGAATCTGACACCTTGTGAATGATAATTAGAGGGAATGGAGTCAAATCCAAAGACAATGGGAAGCAGATCACGTCACTTAAAAGATAATGTGTTATTTTTTACGTGAGCCCTATTTCCCCATGACAGATGATTGTCATTTTGCAGCAATTGTGTGGTTATCAGCTCCAGTGATCTTGTTCAATACTGCACCCATTACAATCATTTTCTACGAGTAATTTCCACCCACACACACGCGGGGAAATGGGGCCCGAGTTGAAAAGTACCAGAAGTATTCTTTAACTCCAGTCACCGAGCTGACCCGGGAGACTGTGTGACTAACGTCGTACAGGAGCGTTGAGCCGTGGGTTTGATCCATTTCTCTCATCCTCTAACTTAGACAGACGTGTTATAAAACCGATTCAGAAAGCACCTGCGTAGGTGAAGAGCAAGAGAGGCTTCAATACCCTGAATAATGAATGGTACATCTTTTATTTAAAGTACACTTTATTAAATTGAATATTCACACATCTCATACCAACAACTGCTACGGTGCCTTGCTCGACGCGTCAAGAGGGATAAAAGACAGAGAAGCTTAAAGGTATCTTCACAAATGTTTGAAAATCAACGGAGCAAAAAAGGAGAAAATTCACAAGCTCATGAACTTACCGATCCATAGCTGGCTCCGGTGCGCCCTGGGTGTCCCTGGAAAGTAAAGAAAGCTGGATTAGACTTTTACTGTTGGCTGCAGCAGTCAATAAACTGGACACAATCCATTGAACAGGAATGCTGCAGTTTTTATACGTGTATGAAGCTGATCTCTCTGACTCGCAGCTCCAGAGAGGCCGGGGCTTTATTGACCAGGTGGGGCCTGTTTCTACTGCACTGTGGCGCTGCCTCATCCCATGAAATGGAACTGTACACCCAGTTGCCCCTCTCTTCACTTCCCTCCTTATCTCCGCTGCTCTTCATTAGAACATTTAGAGAATTTAAATGTGCACATTCCCGTATTATAATAAGTCTGGTGAAGAAAGTGACAGTTTTAAAAAATCACGAGGACGTTTCCACTTGTGTTTAGCTTGTTTTCAATTAAATGGTTGACAGCCTCTGAATTTCAATCACATTCCAGTTAAAATGTTAAAAATACAAATATAAATGCATTTAATGAGCTCAGCCACAGGAGAGATACATACCTCTCCTCTTCTTCCTCCTCCTCCTCTTCCTCTTCCTCCTCCTCCTCGTCCTCTCCTGTAGTAGTATCATAGACGGTAGGTGATGTCCACCTGTCCCATGGGGAATCGTTTTCACTGGACCTTGAGCACAAACACAGAACAATGTAACATCTGCAGCACGAGAGGAACCATTCACATTGTGTACATTGTCAAAGGAAGAAGATCTGTTTACGTCGGTCGTGAGGGGAAGCTATTACAAATATATATCTGACCTATTTTCATCAGCACCAGTGCACAATGTCTTCTGGCTCAATGATCAGAGTGCTCATGCTGCAAAAGCCGAGATACTCCACCGTAGTGAAAGGGGAAGGAGGTTACGGGAATAAGAGGAGCAGATATTCACCCGAGCTTTTAATAACAAGACGACTTACTTCCTCTCAAACAGGACCATGGTGTGTGGATCTTCTGCTTGGCCTTCTGGCTCGGCCTTTTGGCTGAGAGGGGGACATACATTGAAAGGCTTTTAGCAAGCGATGCACATGGGTGGGTGGAGCAGGATGAATGAAATATAAGAGGGCTACATTGTGTGGAAGCGTAAGAAGTAAACCGAAGCATGCCGTCACCTCTCTTCTGTGTCCCACGTGCGCGCCCATGACCGACGAGTGCTGAGACTTGAGGAGCCGGAGCAGAGAGGGAGACCATACAGAAGGTGGGACGGTTCAGACAACAGCAATATCTCGGTCATACATCGATAATAAACAATGCAATAGACTTAATACCTCATTGCCTCAGTGTTGATGGGGATGACATCATCTGCAAGGGATGCCAGTGCACTGCTACTCATACTGTCAAACAGATGGAAAAGAGAAGTGAATGTGTCTGTAACTGTCTCACTGCATAAAGTTCATTTTACTTTAGTGAGGAAATGGTTTGACTGGTAAATGAGGTTATTTGGTCGGTGGTGCAACAACCTTCTGGGGCAATACTGATACCAAAGTGTAATTAACAATTTGATTGTATCATCTTATTGCCTGATAGGCCAACGGTCCTCAAGGTGAGAATCAGCTGATCCCGATGTCTGGCTGATAAATCGGTGCATTTCTATGTTTGGTTATTTATCATCCAAATATTTTCTGGCTTCAGCTTCTAAATTGTAAGAACTGTATTCCAGGTTTTATATCAGTGTAATGTGTAATTACTGTTCGTGGTATCTCAAAGTTCTCTGAGAAGTCGCAACACACAACAAAATATGATAAAAAGTAATCAAATTAAAGAAAGACAAGAATTATCGATTCATTGGAAGCTTAATCAGAAGATTTGGATGAGTGAAATATCTTACTCGATTTCGGGACTTGGATCCGGCTTCTCCATGAACGTATGTGAGGGACTAAAGAACGAGATATAATCAGCATTAACAAACCAATAAGTCGTAACCAAAGGAGCTGAGTGGTCTGGTACGATATCTGCTGATATTACAGTAACATACAAAATGAAACGGTTGTAGTGGCTCTGATAATGTGCAGGAACCTGATGGTACAAACAGAAGCTACAATACAGAAAAGGGGCATTTGCATTATCATTCATGTACCTGTTGATGGAAATACGGGGCTGCAGCAGGTCAGAGGAGCTGCAATAGAAGAAAAGTGGCTCATAATCAGAATGTGTTGCATTATGCATGCCGAGATGCTATGTGGCTGGCTGGAAAACAGTCACAGCTCGAAAACCAATATGATTACCTGTTAGGGGATGTGGTCCCTATCGGATATGGATCAAACAGATCAGCCGAGCTGAAAAACAATTTCACACTGATTTCACTCTCAATTGTCAGCATGGCCCATCTTGTGTCGGAGGAATTCTGATCACATTGACTCATAATGGAAAGATCTAATGCAGTTTGAATGGTAAACAGAACCAGCGAGGGACTCGGGGACAAACTCAATCAAAATCAGAATCTGTCTTTCTTCGACAAACAGAAAGAGACTTCTGCTGCTGAATTGCAAAATCAGGGTGTTTATGTTTTTTCTTCAACTGTTATCTCAGTAACTGAACCACAGAGATCCACTTATATATTTCAACAAGGAAATATTTTAAATTGAAATGCCCACTATAAACTGAATATACTGTGTGTGTGTATATTCCGACTGACATGGGAAGCAGCTGCGTGTTAATCTACCTGGATTCAGTGACTGTGCTTGTCACACGTGAGCTCCAGGGATCTGCATTGCCCTCTTCGCTGCACGGGGCGCGAGGAAGAAATAAGGATGATGGAACGCATGGATGGCATGATGAGAGGAGGAGAGAGGGCAAGTAAAGGTTAGCGTGCTTCCCCTCATGCACTATTCACAAAGCCAGTCCATTAGAAGAACTTGAAACACTATTTGGCAAGCATGAAAACCATCTGAATATAGAACGTGTTTGCCTTCTCATACCTGTTGTCGGTCATGATCAGAGCCCCGGTGGTTATGGGGACTGTCTCAGTGGGGCTGGCAAGCAGAGAGACACCGGCAGAGTTAGTGTGAATCATTACAAGGCATATCTGAATAGAATGTGTTTCTTAGCAGGAACCGCTCTGCATAGATAGATAATTGTTTAAGAGCAGCCTGTCATCTCTTTCTACCTTTTTTGTGCTTTGGCTGTCTCATCTGTCTCCTCCTCTTGCTGCGTGCTGAGCCCGGTGGAGGCAAAACAAAGCCGCAACACTTAATCAGTACAGAACATTCTCTTCTATTTCCAGTTGCACGCAGATAAGACGTGGCTCTCCGTTTTTAAAGTATTACTCAGTCGCTTCGGGAATCAGCAACTTTGTTTATATCTTACATGGAGCAAAGGGTTTAAACAGAATGCTAAAGGTAGAGGAGGCCCGGCTTCTGGATCAAACTTGAGATAGGATGTTTCCCCCTTCATCTGGGGCGATAAGAATAAATGGTGCAGAGGAGGATGGAGAGGAGAGGCCTTCACTGTCTGTTTCTCACCTGCGTGCCTCTGTGTTGATTAAAATGACATCATTAGCCAGGAGATCCAGGGGGCCGCTGGTCTTTGCAGGGTCTGACTCACTAAGAAAGCAAACACACAAGTCAAACACAGAGCTTAGTTTGTGTGCAAGTGCCCTTGAAACTGTATATCCAACTCTGGCAAGGTAAGTTAAGGTAAGGCTCCAGCTTGCCACTGTCAAGAGAGGTATTGATTTCTCACTGATGAAAGGATAATTCTTTGCATAACTTGGTATTCGGGGGCCTGGGTGGGAATGAGCTCTTCCTGTACCTGTCTAGTCCGCTGAGCAGATCCTGACTCCAGCGTCCTGGGCTGGGGGGAACAGGCTCGGCTGATTCCTCTGGACTGCGGAAAGACAAGAGAAAGAGGAAGTAAAGCAGGCGAAGAACAAAGGAGGATTTAGGATTCAGAGGAGATTTCAGAGCAAGAACAAGAGCAGTTGAGGTAGAGAGGAGCAGAGGGAGATTATGTGAAGTGTAACAGTGCCACCATGTGGCTGATATTCTATGAGAGAGTCGCCCATGTGAGCATCATTTCTTTGCAAATGCTGCTGGAATATATTTTTAACAAACCCGTCATTGAGAGCCAGCAGATCGTCTGTTAGTGGTTCACAGTTGCTCAGCGCTGGAGTTGGATCCTGCTCAACGCTGCAGAGAGCAAGAGGGGGAATATATCAGCGCACCTGCCTTGGCACATTTGCACACATCTCTGTTGAACATTTTTCCGCACCACATTTTTAATGAAGTCTAATTTGGGACGTCCTCTCGTGTAAGGTAGTTTTTTAGAAACCTGAAATTGAGTTGTGGGTTGTTTTGTAGTTACTTTAAAGAGAGCAAAGTGGCAGTTTGCCACTCTCTGCTTCCTTGCCAACCCTGCTATGACAAAAATGAGGAAGTTGTTGGTTTTATACCCGTCCTCTGTGTGACTGTCCGCTGAGCTTCCCTCTTCCTCTGCCAGCGCTGGCTCGTCATCCTTGAAGCTGGAGAGGAAATAAAAACTCTTATTATCAGATGGCATATTGAGGCTAGGGGCTCTAACATGTTTGTGCCAATCTAATCTTTTTTTTTCTATTTTCATACTGGCTTCTCTTGTGCTGTTTTCTTCTATGTATGCCAGTACCTGGTTGAAGTCGTGTCAAAAGAAATGAGAGTGTCGGACAAGGCGGTGAGCGTGTCGACGCCGCGGCTGTGGAAAGAGAAGGAGAACAAACACATGACATTCCAGGTCAGCCTCCAAACACACATGACGAGATTGAATGCAAACATGCAGCAGAAACACACACACAGAGAGAAACGCTTGAGGGCACATTTAAAACTGTTTAAGCTGCATGATGTAACATATTAAGGTGGTTATGTTTCATTCATTTGTTCGTAGGTACGTTTTTGGCTGTTAGCAGGATTACGCAAAAACTACCAGGCTGATTTTGATGAAACCGGGTGGAGGAAATATATAAAGGAGTGCTGATCGTCCCTCTTGTTTTTGTCTTAGTTCATAGTTTTAGAAGGATTGTCATGTTCTTGCATGAAACAATCCGGATGGAACACAATAGAATCACAATCTTATCAAACTACAGCTAAACAGGCAATTTCAAGTGTTAAACGAGTCAAATATGATACAAATGTTTCCTTATTCAGTCAAGAATATCAATGTCACAGAACTGAAGCCAAGTTTCGGAGGATTCCTTTGAAATCAAACCTCTGCAGAAAGATTTCGGACCAACATGTTGAAGTTCATTAACACAGTGTTACAAATAGTCGTTTGAATTAAGTTAATAATGCAGAGTGGTGGCAAAAGTACTCAGGTAATTTATAAAAATAATAATAGTAAAAATAATAGTATTGATACTTGTTTGATAATATTACATTAAAAGTAAAAGTGTTCAATGCAACCAAAAATGAGATGCATGAGAGTATATGTGTAAAGTAGCATGTGTAGCAGTACTCACACGAGTAAAACTACATTACAAAAGTACTTCTTTTTATCACTGATACTGTGGTATAATATTTGGCAGCAATGGTTTTGGTTAGTGGAAGTCTGACCTTGGGTCTGGAGAAGGTGCTGGTTCAGGCTCTGGTTGTATTTCTGATGCCAGAGTAGGTGATGGGGGAGCAAGGTATCCTGGAGGAGGTGGTGTCACAGTAGGTGATGGGGGAGCAGGCGATGCTGAGGGAGGAGATACCAGAGTAGGTGATGCCGGGGCCGGGGATTCTACAGTAGGTGACGCCGGAGTAGGTGACACTGCTGTTGGAGATGCTTGTTCGACTTGAGCCACATGTGTGCCAGAAACCTCTGAATCATCAGGTTCTGGTGCTGCACAAACTGCTTCAACATAAGCAGGGAGCTCAGGGAGAGGCGTCGCCACCTTGGTGCAGCCTGGTTTCATGCCTTCAAACGGGTCTTTTTCTGTAACAGACACTTGGGGAGGGTCTTCTTCCACAGGCTCTGCAACAACCTCCTCTGCCTTCGGAGCCAGCGGCTCATCGACACTGACACCAGCAGCTGTCTCCGCACTGGTGCTGTCTCTGTGAACCACACAGGTGAGTGAAACAAATCGAAAGAACAGATTTCACCTGTTGCGCTGAAAGAAGACACATGGCGAAGGACTTACGTTTTTCTTGTTCTGGGCTCGGGCCTAGTGGAAACAGATGGGACAGGATTGACTGGGTAGGCGGGCGGCGTGCCAACAGGTGCTGGAGTCGTAACATTCTCATCCCCATCTGTAATCTCCACCCTGCACATTAGTAACCAAGAGCACACGCACACACACACACACATGAATGCTCGTGTGAAGTCGTATGCTCACTGACAATGGATTACATACTGGGATTCACAAGTTGTGACGTTTTATTTTTGCTCCACATTCAGGGATGTCAGAGGGATTGTTTACCTTCTAGCCACAAAGCATGTGTTGCTGTTGACCGGTGAAGTTGCAGGTTTGTTGTCTTGAGACCTGCTGTTTCACAGTGCAAACAATGAAAGTGAGAAGCATGTTTTTGTAGGTGTATAGATATTAGTATAATAACATAGGACATACGCACTCATATTTCTTAGCAGCAGAAAGCACATAAGACCGTTGCCTAGCTGCAGATGTCGTCAGGACGTTGCTGGCTGCCTCCGTCCTGCAAAATGGAAAATTGTGATGTGAATGCAATCTCTATTGTGACATGTGACTTCAAATTGTATGATGTTCTCTGCGTGAGGAAGCATTCCCTACCGTTTCTCCTGCTCATCATTGCTCAGCCAGCTCTCCTGGTTCTCTGAAGTGGGCCTCACAGTGTGGGGGGCTCTGAGGAACACAAACACAAACACACACCCCATGAAAAGATGCTCTCAGTCCCTTCGTCCACTAGGACTCTGACTGTGTGTGATTTGTGCGCTCACATTCTCTTGTAGCTCTCTGAAGGTTTTTTGGTGAATGGCGTTGTTCCACTGTAAGTAACCACAAAAGGCAGCTTATATTCATGTGGGAGTGAACTGGGTTCAGCCTGAGAGCGAGGCTAGTCACACGAGTAGATGCTTATTAAAGAAAGAGGAGCCCCTACCTGAAGCCGTTGGAAGTTGAGGAGGAAACAGGCTTGTCTAGTTTAGTGAAAATACCCCTGAAAGAAGAAAAACAAAATATATGGGTACAAATATGTGTCTTACTTTATGGAACTTATTGATTATTTAAAAAATGTTGTGCCATTGTTCAGTGCTCAGATAAATGTATGTCCTGCTTTTGATTTAGGTATCTGGAGTGATGTTTGTAGATGTTCTGCTCACACTGACACTGTGTTCCACCTACCTGATCATGAATCCTGAAGCTGGTGCTCTAAGTTCAAAACAGAGAGGTGATATCAGCACAATACTGTTTTTTGGTAGTTGTCAAAGTGCTTAGCAGATAATCTGAAGACGGTGTTTACTTTTCCGTGTCAGTGCTGGCAGGCGGTGGAGTGGACTTGGTCGGTGAGGACACTGGACTGGACTCAGCTGGGGCCCCGTTGACACGGCTGGCTCTGACCTCTGCTATCCTGCATTGATGCACGGGAACACGTTTTGATTATTCAGCTAACATGAATTCTATGGATTAAAAATGCAGACGACACATGTACTTCACATCGGGGAGCTCATACCAGGGCTTGTCTTCCCCAGACTTATCCTGAGGTTGGCTGCGCCTCTGCAACCAGCTGCCATCTTCCTTCAGTTTGGTCCTCACTTTGGTGGTACGGAACACGGTTGACTTGTCCCCCTCTGAGACACAAATATGCGCATGTCACACACACCACCTGAGATGTTTTACACTGTCGGCGGCGTTATACTGAGATTCAAATCACAGGCTGCCTATTGATATGCATGTCGTTCAGCTCCCTGACATACCACACAGAAGCAGCCACCAGTGCATCTGCATTAACATCAGATGACAGAGAAACAGAATTTAAATGCATCGGCGGGCGCAGGGACACACCCTCCGCTTTCACTGGTGGAAACACGTCACGTCACATTCAGATCAGACCTGTCTGCCTGCTCACCTGTTGCCATGGTTCTTCTGGCTCTTTCTCTCTTCCTTGTTCCAATTTGTTATCAGGCCACCTGAAAATATACATATCACATTCTGAGAAGTTAAAAAAAGAACTTGGACAATTCTAACAGTAAATTTCCACTGATCATATGAGCCGGCCCTTCCCACACTTTGTTCCCTCCCCATGAGGAACATGTGCTCTGTCAGGCATTCCTCCAACTCATCCTTCAGACATGTAGATGATCCTGTCCTACCACTTCCCCAAAAAATTCTGCTTTCACCTCAATATGATTGGACACACACAAACACAAAAAAAGGTATTTTTTTGTTGTTGTTTGGATACAAAACATACACAGAATGATTTATGTGATAGAGCACATATTAACACGTATTCTAACGAGCTGGCTCCCCAGTTATTTACAGTGGAAGATGAACCCACTCCAGGGGACTTACTAAGAAAGAGAACATACTAATGGAATACTGACGAGTGTTCTCTTATCTGAAAGCAGGCGCAGACTACATTTTATGCAAAATAGTGGAGTACTGACAAATTCAGCAAGCAAATATGACTTTGTAAAACTCCTGGGGGCTGTGAATTCACTCCTTCTAAAAGCGTGTTGCCACAATATCTCACGAGGAATATTGCCCCAAATATTCTGTGACAGAACAAATACACTGATGGCTCAAAAGAGCATATTTGTTTTGGGTTTAAAGGCACAAGTCCACACAAGCTCAATGATTAATTAGGAGTAACTGCATTTAAGGCCAGTGAAGAACAGGATAGACGACTCTACTCACAGGAAACCATGACAGGGAAACACCCAGCAGAATGGGAGTGATTTGTATCCAGCATGATTGATCAGTTTTTGTTCATACAGCTGCTAAAGCTTAAATTACAGAAAACATCCAAATAAGTTGCAAGTTGTAGTAAGAGTACATACCTGTTTACTACTTTGTATCCAGATAACCTCCAGCAGAGTAACGTTCGGCCTGCGTCCCACTAAGTGCGGCAGGTGTGTGCTGAGGGAAAGTCTTCTCTGTCTGACAGGTGTCACAGCCCCTGAGCTAGTCAACAGGTACGGGCGTGAGCTCTGACAAACCCAGCCAGTCAAGGAGGGTGGCTGCGTGGGGTGGAGCAGTCTGTGTTTGTCTATCCTATGTGTGTGTGTGTATTAGACGTTGCTAAGAAATCATTATTGTTTACTATATTTGTGCTTCTGTTCATGGGAGTGAAGTACGCACATACATGCCATTGAGGTGACCGACAAGCAACGCTGAAAAAGAGTGAGGCAGAGACATGGGAGACCTAAATGAGGGGACTCGTAGCAACATCTCCTGTGGGAATGCTCCTCTCATGCTCACTAAGTAGGAAAACGAAGGGAGCACACATCATTAAAAGGAGATCAGGCGCAACGTGATTTGAGATAACAAACACTAACAGAGGTCTACACATCAATTTAAATATAGAGGCCAATTTAATTACTGTTTATTTGTTTCAAATGTTCTTTGAATCCCAAAATTAGAGTTGTGTTTTGTACAGAGGAAAGCACAGACATTATTTGTCTTGCCTTGAAGATCAGTAAGCTAAGAGTTATTCGAAGCATTTTGTTGTACATGATGCTGGAAGATAAGCAGCTGGAAGCCTGGTAAGTAACTACGTACGCAAGACCGACGTCAATGCCGGAGCATTTATCCAACGAATTGCAACAAAAAGCACAATGCCAGCAACCTGCCAGAGTTGAGAACACAATATGGAGATCAGCCTCCCAGTGTTTCTGTAAAACCTCACACATGCTCTGCATATATTCACCGAACCCATTCAAATTAGAAAAGGGTGTGAATAGATTTCACAATGGGTCTGAGCGAGAAGGTGAGAAAGGAAATGAGCAAGTCTGAGAGCCAAAGTTACACTCTGGTGAGCAGCACATTGGCAAGTGTAAATGCTGAAAGTCTATTATGTACCTGGATCCCTCTCCCTGTTTTCTCTAAGCAAGAAACCAGTCGGACAGCTTCGCCTGGTGGCTCTCACTCTCACAGTGAATCATTTTGGGTGCTGCGGGGGCAGTATTTAAAAGAGAATGCAAAGTATCTGAAATTAACCACCACCTCGATGTCACCACACCAAGACATGGAATGACAACAATGGACAGGGCCAAACCTTTCATACATTTCACCTGAGTACTTCGAAAGCGAGGCTACACCGTCTTCAACTTCCTAAGTCAATCAAACAACAACAGACAGAACAAGAAATGAACTTGATTGCTCAGCGTTTTGTTGTATTCAATCACAGAGTAGCTTTATTGCACGTAGATACACATGCGATCCCAGTGAGTCACAGTATCTAATGTCAACCACACAGAGTTGTTGCAGCATCAACAAGGGAGAATTAACTTGTGGTTGGAGTGTGGGAACAAAGTGTGTGAACATTCTAGATCACACATTCCAAAACTTTACAATGTGGAGAACCAAAATGAAACTTAAACCACAGTGAGGATCATAAACACCTTGTGTGTTTTTTTATTTCCTAAACAGATTGCTGTCTTTGTGATTGTGGGCCTACGGCAATGCAGTGTCGATTACGCAATTCATTAACCTACCTGCAACAATTTCTAAAGTGACAAATGTGAAACTGTGTGAAATTAAGTGTGAAAGTGTATTAAGTTCGTATCCATCTCATAAAATTTCATAATATCAAATCCGATAAACACTTTTCTTTTTTTATTGTTATAAAAGACCTCTCATTACCTTCGGGGCCGCACTTTGGAAATCACTGCTCTGCACGAGAAATACACCTCAAGTCGCATATTCAATTTTAAAAAGACTTTTACAATCAAATATTGGTTCATACCGGGCAACACATTAGGACAAACTTTTAAACCATGGGCTGACAGTAGCAGGGCATTAGTGATTACTTCATCCAAAACCTGTTGGACTGAAATCATCCTAAAAGGTGTTGCCTGTGTTTGGAATCAGGCCAGTGTTGTCCGAAACAAATGACCTTCATTAAAATGAAGCCACAAAGCTGTCTGAAGTCTCACTGCACCATACAGAATCAGCAGGACAAGATACTTTGGGCCACATGATATAAATCTGCCCATCACTATCAACAATCATTTTCATGCACTTTTTATCAGAAGATCACCGTTTGTTAGAATTCTGTAAGGCGTTTTGAAATAAATAGCATTTCAAAGTACAGAGCAAGAACCGGAATGAGTCAGGTTGACATGATCTGTGCTGTTACCATTTACTACCTGTTTTAAAACTTGCAAAGTCACTCTGCAGTGTTGTGTGGTGTGTCTGTGTTGACCCAGTTGTATCTGCTGCCATCTGCTGGTGTAAATAGTAAATAAAAAGACTGAAAAGGCACATCAAGACATTGAAAAGGCACTCAAATGCGTCACTGAGAGGCTTGACATAAGATACTCTGCTTCCTCATTTGATTCGTCCATTCAGTATAACTGTACTAACATCCAGCAGTGTCGATCATGTCTCCACAGTTTCATGTCTTTGCTACCATCAAGCACCTTTCCTGAGTTGAGGATAGCTCTGCACTGTGCGCGCTATCCCCTCCCGCAGACTGACTACTGGTTGATAGCCCATGTCCTGCTTGGCACGGTCACAGCTGTAGTAGTGGTAGGTTCCGGCCAGAGCCACTCTCATTGGTGTAAAGGTGGGTTTGAAGGACACCAGAGGGCGCAGGATCAGAGCCAGCAGCCAGAGGAGCAGGGCCAGTCCATACACAAGCATGTAGGGGAGGTGGTACCGCGGAGCAGCATATCCCAGACCGACCAACACTTCTGACATGAAGTCCCAAAAACGGATTGGCTCATCATTAGTGATGTGGTATGGCTAAAAGATAAATAGAGGAGAATTAATTTTGTAAGCCAGTACAGATGTTAATATGTTATTCACAAATAAAATGATCCAGTAGAAGAATGTGCATATGACAAACAGGATTCAGCATAATTGCCTAAACCATCTGCACAATGAAGTTGGCTTTGCTTTAGATTTCACTCCCACTCACCTTTCCACATATGGGGGAGTCCTGCCTCAGGTGCTCAGCAGCCAGGATGTGTCCGTGAACGACGTTCTCCACAAATGTGAAATCCACCAGGTTAGCGCCATCACTGAGGAAAACAGAAGAAAAATGAATCCAATAAAGCAAAATACGAGTAAGATTGATGTCAAGTCCTTCTGTTTGCCACACTTGTCCTTTATATGCAATGACTAATCCGTTCCATCTCAGTGGACCCAAATAAGAAATAATCCTCTATATGGTTTTTATTTGATATTAATTGACTTTAGCAGAGTAATTTATTCAGAACGGTAACTCACCCAATAATAAACTTCATCTTGCCCCTGCGAGCCGTGTCCACCAGGATGGGAACCAGCTGGGGGTCCCGAGGGCCAAAGATGCCGTGAGGACGGATGGCAACCGTGAGGAAGCCCTTCTGCTTGTCACAAGCCTCAAGGACCAACTTAAAAACAAAAGGATAGAATGAAATATCCATTCCTGATAATGTATCCTGGGGATATCACTACTTGTATTATTGCATTGTCAATTTATTTTGGTTTCTGGTGTTAGGACATTACAATTACCACTCTCTGACCTTCTCTTGCTCAATCTTGGTCTCTGTGTAATAGTCGATGGGCTTCTTGGCGTATGGTAAGTCCTCTCTCCCATTCTTAATGTCTGTCCCCTCAAACACCACGCTGGCACTGCTCGTCAGGACCAGTTTCTGGCAAAAACAAAATGTGGAAACACTTAAATCACATCTCCTACCCTTGAACAGAAAGCCTTAGGAATAAACAAAAAAAAGTCTCTCATCCCCCAGCTGCTCCCCAAGCGGCCTCACCTTTACTCCAGCTTCAATGCAGACCTGAATAACAGTTCTTGTGCCCTGGATGTTGACCCTCTCAAACAGCTCACGGTCATCGCTGGCAGGTGCTGGGGAGGCACAGTGGAAGACCAGGGACACGTCTTTCAGAGCAGGCAGCAGAGCCTGAAGAGCAACAAAGACAGTCTAATTAAAGACTGATAAACTAAATGCAATGCCAGTCGGACTCTAGTTTTTATTGGGACTTATGATAGAACCTCAGCAGTGTGTCACGTCTTTGAGGAGTCAGGTCTCCGGCCTGTAACTCGGGCTGAGATGAACAACCTCACCTGTTTGTCGCTCAGGTCTCCCTGATGGAAGGTGACACCAGGCAGCGTGTAGCTCTCGCGGATGTCAAACACAGAAACTGTGTACCCTCGATCCAGCAGCTTCTCCACCAGGTGTCTGCCCAGGAAACCGGATCCCCCGATGACAGCACAGCGTTTACTACTCTGTATGAGAGTGTTTTTAATACATTTAAAGCAAAAAACACAGAACTAGCATCACAAAGGGTTCAAACAAGTGTGCATCAACTCACCGGTCGAACACGCGTGGCCATAATAAGTTAGTGACAACAATGTCAAGACTTGACAGGCCGAGTGGGGGAAAACCTATCGGTAGAAAAGTGCGTAAAGACGATAATCTGATTATCTAACATCAAAAACGACAACGAAGAAGCTCGCAATACTGTGTACCGTTCACCTGCAGTCAACCAAACCGCGCGCAACGAGCCATGAACTCACTCAATCAGCTGAGTGACGACTGCTCTCTGATTGGCCGAGCTCGAGATGATGCTGACGAACAGCGAATGGTGTAAAGATTACGTCAAAGAACGCCACAATGAAGGCCAATCAGAGAGGGAGACGTGAATCTGTCCGCCCTTTTCTGTCAAATCAGCATTTCGGAGGCAGTACTACTAGAAATAGTAGAGATGGTTGATTGATTAGCAATATTTTAAATTCAGTTGTGGTTATTATAACATTTGTGAATAATTGTTTTAGACCAGATGATTTCCGACCACTACAGAAGAGAATATATAATGTATATATTGACGTTTTATATAATGTATAATCCCCAAATGTCCTACCCCCAATACACTGATATAAAAATTAAATGATAAAATATGTTAAAGAAATCTTACAGCAAATTGTTCTCTTAAACATGCATTAGCTAATGTAATCATGACTGAAGTAAATTTAATAATCAAGAAATAACACAGTAATGTTAGCAATCACAACTGAGTTATGGGGACATTTTATCATCCAGGACCAACACTAGTGATAACGAGGTTATTCAACAAGAAAATGTAAAAGAAGACCGATGTATAGCACAATACACACAAAAACGACATTATACTTATTTTCATAAAAGAATAAAAACCTCATCCCATGTGTTTTCTAAATACTTAACAACTGCAGGAAATTAGATTTCAATTTCATTGTTTTGAGAAGTAAAAGTAGTTAGATATTTCAGATCTGATTATATGTGCCATGGTGTATTTCATGCACACTGTTAACAACTGTGTTATAATAATACGTATTCTACATTATGACAGTGGCCCTCTGGATCACAGAGGAAATGAAAAATTGCTGAAATTAACCCTGTTACCTGTTATGTGATGTAAAAACTTTAGAGGATGCATTGAGACAGATTTGCAAAGCATCAATCATGTAGGCAATGGATTATGAAATATTCTGTTTTGCACATATATTTCTTTTGACCATTTTCCATTCAGGCATATTATATTTTAGTCCTGATAACTTAAATATCTGCCCCTCTAAATTTCTGATCCTGTCTTTAACCACGTGGTTTCTACCGACCAATCATCTTTCTGCCCGACTAGTGCGTTTGATTTGTTCTCTTATCTGGTCCTTCTGCGCACTGCTTAACTCCTCCCTTGCGTATGTAACGATGTACCTGTTTACTGGCACAACTGGTGATTAAAACAAGCGCCTGGACTCCATGACAGCGGCCGCTGGTCCTAACAAACCTAACAAACCTGTGCATGCTGTTCGCTTGAACGTTCATATTCTTGTCGTTTCTGCCGCTGTTCCTTCGAAAAAAACACAAGGTTTTGAAAATAAGAGGCCATCCCGCGACCACCGTCGTCAAACGGTTAGTGCGTGCAGCTGATGTTAAGTAGAAACCATTTTATCACATCTTCCTCAGGCTCCAAAGCCTGGAAATAAACACGGATTGGTCATCATATCCGAGGTTCCCTTCTGTCAGTGAGACTGATGGTGAGTGAATATATTATTCAGCCTAATGTTTATGATTTCCTGAGATCTCTGTGAAGGAGCTCTTGATACCACCAATAGATGGATGTTGATTTTCCCTCCTCTCCTGCGACCCCACAGGCGACCAGTGGCAAGAGGCCCTCCCTGCAGGGGCCAGTGCCCCCTCCTCGCAAGAAGACAAGCCCCAAACCTGAGCTGACTGAGGAGCAGAAGCAGGAGATAAGGGAGGCTTTCGAGCTGTTTGACACTGATGGATCTGGATTCATCGATGTCAAGGAGCTCAAGGTAAAAGGCCTCAAATGCTGGTGATAAACAACATGTGTCAGGAGGAGAGAAACAGTAACATACACAACATGCTCTGTTCACTGGGCCAGGTTGCGATGAGAGCTCTGGGCTTTGAACCAAAGAAAGAGGAGATCAAGAAGATGATTGGTGAAGTGGACAAGGATGGCACGGGGAAGATCTCCTTTGCCGACTTCCTCAGTGTCATGACACAGAAAATGGTAGATATTTATACAGTATTTCTGTGAATGGTTTTGAATCCACCGTTCATAGTGAACTCACAAAGAGAATCCAGTTAACTGTCGTGGCCGCAGTTCATTTTCTCTGGTTAATTTTGCTCTATTTCTCTATCTATTAGAAGACCCGTTGTCCTTTTGAGTTTATGTTATTATATGTGACTGTTGCGCAGTCATCATCGGCCTTTAACTGCTCTCCATTTTTTATCCGGATTTAGGCTGAGAAAGATTCCAAAGAGGAGATCCTAAAAGCTTTCCGCCTGTTTGATGATGACGAGACAGGGAGGATCTCGTTCAAGAATCTGAAGAGAGTAGCCAAAGAGCTTGGAGAGAACCTCACAGATGAAGAGCTGCAGGTAAGTCACATTAAAATATTTTAAAACAAAATTCATATGCATCGACGCGCTCTCAAAACATTCTGCTGAATAAAGGCAGAAGGCAGGAAAGTGTTTAAAACTTTCTCATGATTGCTATCAAATGACAAGCTGCTTGATTTAGCTTCATCAATCACTTTCTGTTTCCTCCTTTACTGTGTCCTTCTGAAGGAAATGATTGATGAAGCAGACAGGGATGGAGATGGGGAAGTGAACCAGCAGGAGTTCCTGCGAATTATGAAGAAAACCTGCCTGTACTGAAGGGTGTGCACGATACGAGGGTTGTTGACATGGTGTCGAGGGGACCATGATTTCTTTTACATGTAAAGCTGCTCTTTCTTTAATTGTATTATTTTTGTGTTGTGCCATACAATGAGTCAAATCATCCGGGAAGGTTTAATGTCACATGCTGCATCATGAACAAAATATCATGAAGAAGTTTGGTGAAATACCAAATGATCCTCCCTTTGAACTACATGTCAATACAGTTGCCAAAAACAGTGAGGGAACACTCTCTCAGTAACACTCAATACAACATGTTCTCGCTGCATTTTGAAGAATACATGATTATCAATGATTGGTCTATGTGTAGGTTATTTTGTTAAGAAACTCAGTGCCTGCCTCAATGCGGGGACAAACAGTACATTCCGATGCATCCTTTGATATTGTTTGTGAATTTAGATAGTTTAGTTTGTCCAGGGTCTTGCAAAAGTATTCACCCCCTTTGGCACTTTTACATATTTTTTTGCATTACAACCTGGAACATGAATGGATTCATGATAATTTAAACTTTCAAAAAAAAAGTATCAAGTTTAACCCACATAATTATCAAAATAAGGTCAAGTGTCACATGATCTCAGTAGGCTATATGTATAGTCCGCTCTGAAAGGCCCGTGTGTCTGAAACACCACCAAGTAAGCGGCATTATGACGACCATGAGCTCACCAAACAGGTCAGGGACAAAGTTCTGGAGAAGTACAGATCATGGTTGGCTTATACAAAATACCAAATACCGAGAGCAACATCAAATCCATTAGTACAAAATGGAAAGAATGTGTGTGTGTGTGTGTGAGGGGGGTGATATCTTACATCTTTAAAGTGGGAGGTATGTGATGTGAGGTAAGGTTGTAAGGCAACATTAGGAAAAAGGGTGGGTAGATACTTTTGCAAGGCACTGTGCTGACAACTGCAGTATTTCATGTTTAGCTATGTTATACAGTAATTGGTTCCCAGCTTCTGTGAGCAGATTAGGGAGTGCTGTCTCGCTTCAGTGCTACCTGTAGACTTGTGCCTGTGCCCCAAAGAGGCGATCATCCCAGATATATTCAGGGAAGCTGCCCAACCTCTTTGACCCCAACACCTTCCCCACATCTCACTATCTTTGAAATATGATAGCTGTTTTTTTTCCTTGTAGCATTGAGTGTGCGTGTGTGTGTGTATACATTCTGCTCTGCATTTCTGAATGTTTTGTATGATAGTGCATTAATGAGTATATATACATTATTAGTGTTTATGGTAAATTAAAAATCTTGAAAGAGTTTGTTCTTGTGTCCTTTATTTGTTATTCAAAGCATTTATCATCCGTCAAGTCCAGCTTGGCTGTTTTTACCACATTACAAAAGGTAGATTTCATTCTACTGCCACTAAGGAAACACCTATGGAATTTATTTTAGACAGGTTTTCTTAAAGTAATTACTGTTGACAAACAAAAGAATATTAAAGAAGTCAGCGTCCATAGGATGTGCAGTTTAACATTTCAACTTTATTCACAGGGTAAAAAACAGGAAACCGGATCCAGACAATGAATCTAAAAGTACATTTACCTGACTGATACACAGAGAAGATGCCACAGACATTGCATTAGGTGGTATACATTTCATTGTTTGTCTCATCCACACATTCAAACATTAAACAAACACATTTGAGAATATGAACTGGGCGTTTACACTCGGACAGTGGATGAATTATTAATCATCATATTAATCATCACATCTGCTCAATAGTGTAAGACGACTTTACTGAGGCATTACGGTTTTGTGTTTGTTTGTTGCTGCGAGTGTAGCAGCAGTCGGGATCTCAGCTTTGACTGAGTTTAGTCTTAGAGGCAAAGTCTGCACTAAGTTTACGCATTACATCCGCATGGCTTTGTCCTGCTAGTTCCTGGCGTACTGTCCTAAAGTTCTCTTTGACAAAGTTAGCAAAAGGTGTCGGAGCACGTGCCCTGGATGGTGTAAGTAAGACAAGTTGACCCTTGCAGAGTGCACACACAAACCTTTGTGTGTCCAGTGACTTGGAATGACGCCCGATCCTGCAGAGAAACATAACAATAGTAATATTTTAGAAACAAGTCTGTAAACTCATAGCAATGAAAAACAAGTCAATAGCTTTAATCAGTCTGACTTACGCATTCTGACAGCGGGTGCACTGGTACTGGTATTTGTACTTGATGTCGTAGCTATGGCAGCGAGTGACCATAGGTAGCTCAGGATGAGCCAGCGTGGCCTTTCGAGCATACAGTTTCCAGAAGTTTCCGTGCCCGTCCCTTACGCCATTAATCAGCCATGTTGCTGCATGGCACATCTCATGAATCAGTGTGTCCCTGAGACGATCTAGGACGGTAAGACAATGAGACTCAATATGATGTAGAGATTTGATCAAATATAGGCAAATCAAACAGAAATTTGAATACACATGAGAGATTAGATTATATATTTAAATGAATGGACCCAAAGCAGGCAACATGTATTGCTTTAGACTATGCTCCTGAAACATTACCTGCAGAATCACAGACTTTTTCTGACAGTTCAATACGACCGTAGCGGCTCCCTCCGCCTCGCTCCTGCCCCGTGACACAGTAGCCAGCTGTTTTCCGCATCTTCTTATTCCAAGTCACCGACATATTAACGGGGAGCTGTCATATCAGACAAAGAACAATAAAAGATTTGACATGTTAACAATGTTAAATATTCTGACATTCATTACAGACTGTTAAAAGATCTGGACAGACCAATATCCATTTATTTTCAAGTCTTTTTCAAGATAGTACGTTCATTTTGTAAATGATGGTGCAATTTTGAAGAAAATATACCATACATTGGGGTATTATTAACAAGGAGCTATTATATCTATGTAACTTTACAGTTACCCATCTCGGTGCAGACAGCCTTAGTCCACTCTTTTACACAGTCTGTTTCCTAACCAAGAAACAGATATTTAAAGAAAGTACAGTAAATGAATCAAAAAAGTGGGAAAGTGTTCGCTACCTTGCTGTCAAATACACTTGTATTGTACAGCTGGTAGAGTTTGCTGGTGAGGTCTTCTTTGTTCTGCTTAAAATTGCGGCCGTAGCTGGAGCCAGGGTTTGAGAGGGACTGCAAGAAGCAACCTGGGGTTTTGCACAATGCCACTCTAGTAGAAGGGGAACAGAGGAACGTGAGAACAAATTTTGTCTAGATGACAAACAGCATGAACGGCAAAGTGGATAGTCAGAAAGAGTAGCTTATACAACCGATCAGTAGAATTGCTAAAGCATAGGTCCAGCTTCATCAAGTTCTTTAAAAGGTTTAGGTGAAACAGATGTACCTGCTGATGGGACCACATCTGGGCTCTGTCTGACTGACTGTGGGCTTCAGGGTTGTGGGGTTGCGTGGTGTCTTTGCATGCAAATGAGTCTCCCCTGCTAATTTAGACACAGGTGTTGATACACCCTTTGCACCTGGAACTGAAACAGGAGTTTCCTTTCTGCATTCTGGATTCATGACAAAAACAAGAGAGCCTCATAACTAGAGTGAAAATAAATGCTAGAATGATTCAAGATTAAAAACACCATTAAGCAGTCACCTTGGGTGCTCTTAGGTGAGAATGAAGTGCTTATAAGCTTTTTATTTTTAAGTCTCTCAAGTAGGGACGTGAACTCCTCTTCAGAACTTGCTGAGTCATCCAGTTTAGAAGGAGCTGAAAGTGTACGTTTCGGAAAGGCCAGTGATGTCAAATGTTTGTTAGCCGGTAGAGAACGAAGAGAGGAAGGAGGAGGCAAAAACGGCGATGGTGAACTGTCTTCTTGCTCACACGGCACAGCGATATTCTTGTTAGCCTTTGGCAGAGACTTGGGATTTGAGTGACGAGTCCTCCAAGTGCTCTTGACCACAATATTATCCTCATCCTCACTGTCACTAACAAACACTGGGGAGTCGCACTGAGACAATGGTCTCCTCAATGGAGGCTGGGCTGCTGGAGTATTGCTTTTCTTAGGTACTGTAGAAAATGAAGAAAAAACAAAAAACTGTTATAGTTCTATGTTGCCTTCACTTAGAAACATCAAGGTATGTGAAGTACTGCTTAGCTCGAACCTGATTACCTTTAAAAGATGTTTTTGTCTGGATAAAGTCATCGTCTGAAGAGTAATCATCCACAATGAAGTTTTTGAAGCTTAAGAAAAAACACAGGTAGGGAAGATATTCTTCAAAACAAACTTTCCAGGCAGCAATAATTAATTTGGTAACAAAATCCAATAAACTCACCTGTCTTCACTCCCACTCTCTGATTTTTGCTTTGGCTTGGTTCTAGGGGTTTTCACTCGTTCCAGAACTTAATGTGCAAAAAGAGCATAAATGTCACCCAAAAAAATATAATCTCTTCTTAATGTTAC
>CAAKHC010002079.1:35979-64578 GCA_901007825.1 Macroramphosus scolopax | reverse complement strand
CTCTTCTTAATGTTACTGATAATAGAATTTGAATCAATTATTGTTAAAAGGAACAAATACAGGACACTATGCCCAAAAGAAAAATGTACATTACATTTCTCAAAATCTCCATCATCGTCCGAGCTCACCACAAGAAACTTTGGACTGAAAAAAGAACAAATTGAAATACCAGGATCAATACTGATGAGGCAAAGCAGAAGAAAAATAAGACTGCTTTATGAGAATGTTCCTACCTGTCTTTCTTTACAGCGCTGCATGGTTTCTGTGAGGTAGGTTTAGCTTTTGGAGTAGCCTGTCCCACAAGAACTAAGGAATGAAAAGGTAAAATGCATAAAACAGTGTTTATGCCATCTGAGTAGCATTGTTAAGGTGGCTCATTCAAAGCAGTTCCAAGTTAAATCACTCACACTGGTCAAAGTCATCATCACTGGACTCGATCAAAGCCTTGCTTCTGTATTCATTGCCTATACAGTACTTGTTCTCCTTGTCCGGGTCATCTTCATCTTCAGAGAGGAAAAGCTGCACAGGCGAAGCTGATTGAGCTACAGGATGATGACTACTTGTGGCAGCATGACGAGTCTTGCCAATTGCGCTGATCAGCTGTAAAAGAGACAACATTGCGTCTATGTCACATATTCCCTAAATGTTAAAAGCTGGGTTTGCACTGTTGTTTCTCCATGAAACAAAGAGACACTTATCTTTGTTGTTAACGTCGGTTTTGACACGCGTGTTACTATATGAATCAGTTATGCAACAAACCCTCTTTTCTGCTTTATCCAGTCCACCGTTATCGGTCCAACCCATCTTTTTAGCAACTCTTTCAAATAATTTGCAAGTATCATCATCCATAGTTTCCTCAGATCTGTGGAGAGAGTGAACACAAACTAGGATCGAACGTAAGCATTTAAATACCCAGTTACCGTCTGTCCAACAATTCATAAACCAATGAATTGCCTAAAAGTAAATACGACTGGCTTATTATTAAAATAGGTTTACATTTGTACACTGACTTAAAAAACTATAACAAGCGGCTACATGTTGTTTCTACTTTACCGTTTCATACGTTAGCGTTATTGTTAGCAACGTGCTAGCAAACATTACGTTCGGACCCATGTTCAATTTCTTGAAGTCTCCATATCTAAGTACTTATTAGTTCACAGTGAAATATGAAATAAATAAATTGAAATTACTTGAACTATGACTGCAGAATACTTGTCAGAAATAAAAGGGACAAAATTTGATACGCGACGTGACGGTGAAGCCAAATTCAAACCTTGCTACACACTTTCAACGGAAGTCGTCACGAGGACTATTGACCAATCTGAGCAGGACTCAAAAGTGACGTAAGATCAACGACACAGCCACATACCATTTATGGATAGTACGTGGACGGCGAATGAAGTATTTCTAAGAATTCTCGGCAAATACTACCCTAAATTACTACTACATACCCTCCCAGGGGAATATAATGTAGGTTACTGAGAGAGATATTGATCGTTAGCACCTTTGGCACAGTGAAGCTGAAACATTTACAACAGTGCACCAGAGAAGCATCAAACCAAAGGCTTAACTGTACTACAATTACTCATGCAGAGAATTGTCTAATACATAATGTGTAATGAACAAAACAATTATGTGCTAACTATAAACAAGGAAACCAATGCTGTGTGGTTTAAGCGTTTTAACTATTCCAGGGACAGATCAGTGCAAAAGACAGTACAACTTTATGCCATCTCTTTATTTTTGTATATTTAAGATGCATGGGGCCTCAATGACGTGATACAGTTAACAGACAATACAAAACCAAAAACGGATTAGAAAATACTTACCTAGGCCATTCCTTTAATTGATTTAAAAAAAAAAAAAAAAAAAGATCAATTTGTGAACATCTCTTACAGCTTAACTGAAATTTAGGCCATTTTCCAAGAACTTGAAGCTTCTTTGTCCAGTCATCATAACAAGCAGTGGGACATCCAAATATGATGCAGGTGAATATTTTCCATGAATGACAACTCATAAATTGCTATTTGGTGACGGGAGGAAATCCTTATAATCCTTATCTACTCACTGCAGTCATTTAGTAACTGCTTAAGAAAAACTAAGCAGCAATAGCATTTCCAATCTATATTTTACAATTGCGTGTTAAAGCTGATGAAATTTAAGTCAAAATTGCAATTTTAATGGTGCAACACTGCCCTTTTAAAACAAACAACATCCTTAATCCATGTATAAATAGATCACCAGGTAATGACGGCTGGGCATTCTCTCCACAAGCTACACTTAGTCCTGTACACATACAAACAAGAAAGAAAATTCCACTTATCCAAGTACTGAAGGTGTATCAGGGCACCCACAATCCTCTCATGCTCACCAAATATATAGAGGTTTAGGACAAGAGTCTCAGAGAATAGTGCCTGAAAGCCTCAGGCTCCATCTGGCTCAGGAAACACAAATGTGTGATGCAACAGCAAATGTGATGTGAAACAAATGTGTACATCTTTAGGATCCTTTGAAAATGAGTCCCATCAAGAGTCAATGAAAAAATCATACACAATCATTCAGGGGAGAGAACTGGAGTGGACCTTTCAAGACAGGGGGCTGCTAATGGTTTTAAACTATGGTGGGGAGAACTGGACATGGTTGGGGTATAAGGAAGAAGAACTCAGTGTGCTTCCAGTTCAGGCGTTCTCACTGGCTTCTACTGAATGGACTTTGAACAGGTGTTCTGGCTTAATGCCGCTGCTAAGGTGCTCCCACATCTTCAGGTAAAGCCTCTCCAGGTCTATCGTGTACTGCTTGGTGTTGAAAAGAGGACTGCAGATTCGCTGCTTCCAAACGCGAGCTCTAATCATCTTCAGGCTGCAGGAGATAAAGTGATAAGTTGAAAACTCAACAAACAGAAAATTATTTTTTCAAGAAGTCTGATTCATTTCCACTTACAATTCCATGTCAGAGCCCAATTTGACTGCTATGTCCTCATAATCCTGACGGCTCTGGGCTATTAGCTCAGGACAGCCCAGACAGTTGAGCTGTGAAGCAGCCACACGGGAGGCAAGGGTTTCACCTGAAAAAGAGTTTAAAGATTTAAGAAACAGCTTACACCTGAAATTTGCTCTAAAAAAGGTGCTTCTTATTTTATCCAAAGGAAAAACAGACAACTTGTGTTTCATCTATTTTTGGTTCATGAGATTGTCTGTAAAGACTATCACCAAAGTGCCATACCTGGCATAGTGACCATGGGTGTTCCAGCCCAGAGAACATCCATGCCTGTTGTGTGACCATTGCAAAGAGGGGTGTCCAGGCACACATCAGCCAACTGGCCCCTCCTCACATGCTCTTCCTTTGGGGCCACAGGAGAGAAGATGATGCGAGAGCCCGGGAGACCCATGTTCTGAGCATACTGCTGGATGTTGGGCTCACCCACAGCAGGAAAACGAAGAAGCCACAATACACTGTTGGGCACTCGTTTTAGGATCTGCAGGAAGAGGAAGTTTAAAACATTTAACACAAAGTAAATTATCCACTTAAATGTTTAATTGAGAGCAGTTGTGACCAGTGGCATTTTTTCCAATATAAACAGACTTGGCTGAGGGCACAAGCCCACTGTGGCTGGGCTTTGCATTTCCGTGAGAACAGGGCTACCAGCTTGAAGGTGTGTGCTTAAACTGATGAAGCGCTAATAATGAGTTTATAAAATCAGCGAGTGGATCCGGCTCGATCTAGTGGTGAAAGGAGAGGCTGTAAACGACGGATAAACATGGCCTTTTCTATAAATTCTTCACAATAAAAGCCCTCCTTTATTTTCATAATTAAAGCAGTTTGAGGCAGTTCCAGGGCCCCCCTGCCCCACATCAGAGAAGGTCCATCTTGGGGGCGGCTCAGCGGGCTTAAATTGGTAATGTAAATGTTAAGTCGACGCAGCTCGGTTTGACTCAGTGCGGCCAAAAGTGCCAGTGGAAAACCCCCAAAAGTCTAACTTACGTTGGCCCACATCTGAAGGGTAGGGGGATCAATCTTGTACAGCTGGTTGAAGTTGCAGTACACAATGGAGTCCTCTGGGAGACCATACTGGGAGCGGGTTGTCACAACGATTGTGCGTGGCATCTCCTCCCCAGTGGCAGCTTTGTTATTGATCTAAAATGGGGAGAAAAATTAGTATTTGCAGAGGTTCTGTACCATACTATCATCGCGTACTATTTGAAATAAAGAAACAAGTGTCACCAAGTTATGCATACCTGTGTGGTGGCAAGGCCATTGCTGACAGTGAAGCTATTGATTGTGACCTGTATTTGGCCTTGGTTGATCATATTGATGATCGCTTCTGCTGCCGTGTTCATGGGGATTACAGGCATAGACAGAGCTCCATTTGCGTCTCCAACAGTTTCCTGGTTGTTGTCACATTTCATCTGGATAAAGTAAACAGTTTGAATTATAATGCTTATAAATTGTTTAAAAATAAATAAAATAACATACCACAATAGACGATTAAAGAAACTCATTACTTTGTCAATAATACAAACAAAACCAACAGTTGGTTCTTTAGGGTTTTGGGAGCTTTTGTTACCCACCTTTATCACTTTGACATCTGGCAGACTGTCCAAGAAGGCCTTCAAATCAATCCCATTGAGAACAATGCGGTTGTCAAAGATGTGTCCATTTGATTTGAAATCAATCACTGCCTTTTTCTGTGGGTGAAAAAAAACATGAATTGTCAAACTTTTAAAAAAAGTTGAAAAAAAAAAAAATTTTAAAAATGATTAGACATGATTATTTACCTTATTTTCAAAACATACTTTATTAAAAGAATACATGCAAAAAATTGCTCATCAAAACAAATGACAGGAATATGAAGCAGCGCAAACCTTGAGGTGAGGAAACATGTTGGCATGATCCCCAATAAAGAACGTATTGGGCATGTAGGCTATTTTCTCTGAAAACTGCTCAACTAGTTCCATAGGCGATGTCTCCTTGTCACTGATGATGTAGTCCATGAAGGGAGCGCCACTGGTTCCTGGGTAACCTAGCCACATCGTCTGTAGCACAAATATAGACACCATCATTTGATGCAAACTGCTTACACAAATAACATCTCTTCCAAGTTAGAACTCTGCATCAATCAGGAATCCTATGAGGAACTCACTTGAATAGGAGCAGGGCGGAGGGCAAACAACTCATTTCTGGCTCCCTTGGTGTATCCATTCATGTTAACCAGAATGTGGATTCCATCCTGGTGAATGCGATCGGCTGCCTTGCCATTGCAAGGAATCTGCAGAGGAAGGAAAGGTATTGTTCAATATGAAAAGCTATCAACAACCACAAAGGCATGTGGCTGGTATTGTTTTCACCTTGTGAGCCTATTTGTGTGACTGCCATCATGGCAAAGTGTGATCCTGGAGACTTTTACTGCAGTTGAAATGAGTTACTTCTGAGAACTTTGGCAGGTGTTGACAGACAGATGTCTGTCTGTGGGGTGATTTTGTGATAGCATCACTATGAAAGTTTAGAAAATGGGTGTGGTTCAAGGGGTTTAAGTAAGATTAAAATGAAGGCCATGTTTGAATAAGGGTGTTGTTTGTCTGAAGTACTAATGTAATAATGACTACTGAATACTCATGGGTCGTATTGGCCACATGTTAACTACTGTTATGATCGTATGACAAGATGGTCTCATGTTTATATATTGCTTAACACAGCAGGTATGATCAGTCAGTTAGAAATGTATATCCTTAACATGAACACATATAGTAAATATGCGAATGAAAGAAAAAGCAATTCACAATTACCTGGGAGAGGTCTGTGAAATGGTGCGCCTCTGCTACGACTTTCACTCGGAAATTGGTACTATCGTCTGGGCTGAGTGCATAGCAGAACACCTAGAAAAAAACACGCACATGAGTTTAATTTGCATGTACTCAAACTATCAAACATTTCAGTATAGTGCTTCCATATTTCTTCCTTGCAAGATCACACATTGCAATAGGGACAATTGCAAGTTAACATTTACAATTAAGTCCACCCACCTCAAATTTCTCTGGATTGTGCATTCCAGGAATAGACTGCATCAGGTGGGAAGTAGGGTGGTTGCCAAAGTCCGAGCTGACATAACCGACACGCAAACGTCCATTGCTGGCTTTCAAATCCTTAGGATGCTCATAAGCAGGTTTGTGCAGTGCATTGATCTGTGGAAGTAGCCATTATGTAAGAATAAATCGACAGCAGTGCTGTACCGTTTAAATCATTGTCCCAACTTATACTATACCCTTACCCTGCAAGACACCATGCATTCCCCTCCTGCATTCAACTTTTTTTTCCACAAACTAAAATATATCCAGGATCTCAGCCATCTCTTACCTACCCCAAATCCCTGCAGTCACTTCACCATCAGCCACCTTCCACCACCACCCCTCCCCCCAAAATTGATTAAAGGTTACTTGCTTTGTTGAGAGCGTGTACCTTGTCCAGGCAAAGGTTTCCATGGCGTTCAGCTATGGCCTTGCGGAACGCATGAGAGAGTGGATACAGCATACTGTGGTGAGGGTGTACTGAAGGCAAACGGTTCTTATCCAGCTGGTCAGCCACAATGCTCACAAGCTTCTTCATTCGCTCATCATAATCTGTCCAATCACACACAATCTGAAAAAGTGGTAGAAATAACAGATGTAAGAACATGTGCTTCTAATTGAAATATATTGTATATATACAGACATTCTTCAATGGTGCTTTAATAATACAAAGCATCATTATATATTGTGTATATAAAAGCATATATGAACCTGCAGGCAATGTGCCAAGTTACAGTATGCATCAGGGAAATCCGGCTTGAGTTTCAAGGCTGTGCGGTAAGATGCAATGGCCTCTGGGATGTTTCCAGAATCCTAATCATAAAGACAAACATTAGAATACATTCATTTCTGCTTTATCAAGGAGACAAAATCAGACGTAGGATGTCGACACAGGCTTAAAGATTTTTACCAATTCTTCACAAAAAACGACCAAACTCAAAAAAGCAAACATACCCTTATAACTACCATTAACCACTTAAAAAATTACACCCATTTAGATTTAAGTAGTGTTTCAAAGAGCTTCAAGCATCCTATACATAGGCAAAGCCCAACAGCAGTGTTACACCTTCCTATAAATCATTTAAAATGCAAACAATAAACAGTGCCCAATTCAAAGAATTATTCCTACCTTATGAATTGAGGCCAAATTGCTGTGTGCATCTGCAAAGGCAGGGTTGATCTGGATGGCACGGGTGTAGCATTGGAGTGCTCCTTGTACATCTTGCATTTCCTTCAGTGTATTACCCATGTTTGAGTAGGCATCCGCAAATGTGGGACTGATTCTACAATTAGATAGAAAAACGATCAACAGCTGCTATATAACATTAACAACGTTATATCCTTTAAAAAGTAGTGTTAACAGGTCTTTTATTATCAATTTACCAACTATTAAATCAAAAACCAACAAAAAAAAAACACAAGGTAGTAATGTACAAAACAAAGGGATAGCACGAGTAATATCAGCAGGGTGATGTGGCATCACATCAATAAAATGAGTTGCATTGAAAGCTCTGCTTTTAACATTGTGGCACACCTCATTAATATAAATGTAGTCAGTAGGTATTTTAGAATGACAGTACAAACCTGATGGCCTCTTTGTAGTGCATGAGGGCCTCCTGCAGTTTTCCCTGCTGCTGCAGGACACTGGCCAGGTTAGAGTGAGCTGCAGCAAATTCTGGGAACACCTGATGAAAAACAAAAGCTAATCATGTAAACATCCTGAGAAAAAAGTATCATTAACCAAACAAGTCAACTCTGTACTTACCTCTAGGGCTTTCCTATAGAGCTGAACAGCCTCCTCAATGTTGCCCTGTTCACGTTTGATATTAGCCAAGTTGTTTAGGGAGTCTGCATGTGTTGGACACAATCGCAAGGCTGTGTTGTAGCACTCTTCTGCTTCAGACACCTGGGAATGATTTGGACATTTTAGTTAAATTTAGTGAATGTTCACCGACTTAAAAGAAGGAACCCAATATATGATAATAATATGAAAATTTTGAAGACTTAGATGTGCAAGACATTTTAACATACTGTAGTACTGCTTACATTGCCTTTCTCCTTCAGGGCATTTGCCAAATTACAGTAGGCATCAGGGAAGTGGGGCTGCAATTCAATAGCACGGCGGTAGGTGTCGATAGCCAGGTCAATGAGGCCTTGCTCGTAGTAGACACAAGCTAGGTTTCCATGCACAACCGCATGGTTAGGACTTAGACTCAGAGCCCTCAAGTATCCAGCCACAGCTCTGGGAAAATAAGAAATGCTTAAAATCAATCTTTTGCTGAATTTTAAAAACCGTAGCTCTCATCGAAGATGTATTACTTCCCACAATGCATTAGAAACATGAATACAGTTAATACTAAATTTTAACCAACACATTACTGCTAAAGCAAATACACAGTGTTACACATTAAAATGTGAAAATAAAGCCAATTCTTTAGCAGTTGAGTTACAATCCGGACCATGACGGCAGTTCTGAAGGTACCGACCTGCCAGAAAAATGGTATGCAACAACAGTGCTACCCAATCAACACAGACATGCAGATAATGCATCTGACATTCTTCTTGAATTATTCTAAACTCTGTGCAGGGTGTGTCTGGGTCATGCTTTGAAAGACTCACCTGTCAAAGATGCGGGCTTCCTTCAAAACGTTTCCTAAATTGATGTATGCATCAAGAAAATTTGGGTCCAGAGTCACAGCCTTAAAATGGAAACAAAGGTTAAAAATATTAACACAGGACCATATCGAGAATAAAATGTTTGATTATAAAATGTTTATGCAACTGACCTTTTCAAAATGGTGTATGGCCAGCCATATCTCTCCCTGGGCATTGAACACACAGCCTAGGTTGCTCCAAGCCACTGCGAAGTTGGGCTGAGTCTCAATGGCTTTCAGGTAACAAGCCTTCAGTGAGTTTACAATGAAAAACCACAGGAAAGGAGGAGAATAGGTAGAAAGGGAGAGGTATAGTATGTAGAAGGGAGGACAAGGGATTGTAAAATAAAAACAAATAGAAGATTGAGAATAAAAGTAAGAAAAAACAAAAAGGGCAGAGAAAGCAAAATTAGTGACTATTCTCCATGATAGCAAAAAGTGAGTCTACAGCATGGGCTTGCTTGCGCACGAATCTGCCGCGCTAAGCTGCCTTGCTTTTTCCTACGCTGCGCAGATCCAACCAACACCCACACATATGCCCTCATCTTGCAGTTATGACCACATTCTCACCAAACATAGTGGCTCTATTACTCAGTACATTATATTGCCCTCGGATAATACCAATTATGACATAATGATTATAGATAGAACGTAAACTTTATCCACATGAATATGTAATGGATTTATGTGGGCATGATATCTCACAACCTGGGATGCTGGGCAGTGTGTGTAGACGATGGTCCCTGTAATGCAAGCGCAACAAATCCACGCAGGCGCGCGGGTGTGTGTATTGCCACCATCACCACCACAATGCACCATAGAATGCTCGCATGACCTTGCTCCTGGCAAAGGCCATATTTTGCCGC
The DNA here is from genome assembly GCA_901007825.1 of Macroramphosus scolopax. NCBI lineage: Eukaryota > Metazoa > Chordata > Actinopteri > Syngnathiformes > Centriscidae > Macroramphosus > Macroramphosus scolopax. The sequence continues at coordinate 54,996 of CAAKHC010002079.1, read as the reverse complement.
CGCGCTCGCTGGATGGCCATGTGTAACAGCTGCGGACCAACACCCCCAGGCAGAAAAACTGCAACACCAGACTGGCACACTCACTCCCACAGTTTCTCAGATGTAGGAATTTAGGACCACAGCAACCAGTGGCTACACTGTTATGTAATGATATAAAACATTTACAAGTGAAAGCCAAAGTAAATATTTGTCGCTGAATAAACAGAATCTACAAATTGTACATGACAAATTTGTGTTTTTAAAAGCCGAATATGAGATTTTGGGGCATTTGGGAGCAAGGCTGGCTCTGAGTGAGGAGGTCCGCAACAAACAGGCCAAAGGGAACGGGGTATGGGTCGCATGCTTGCGCGCTTTTATGGTCGCTTGGAGGGTATCGCTGCGCAGCCCCTGCGCTACTGTAGACTCACAGCGCACTATCTGCATCATCATCAGAACGCTGCAACTCCAAATAAAGAAGGAAAAAATAAAACATAACAGGAAAAATAACCAACATGTAAGAGTTAGAGGGTTCTTACTTGCTTTTCACGAATATTGTTCCCAAACCCAAGTTTCTTTTTACTTAATAAAGACTTCGGTAATTAGTATAAGCATATTCAAGAAATGCTTACTGTAAATTCTTTTGTAACGTTTTTCTTTTGCTCTTCAAAGATGCCACAAGACAGAGGAGCTCAAGCATGAAGTAAGGTGTTCTTTCTTTTCTCTGCAGTTACAAACCCGTTACCATATTTTTGGACTTTGTCAGAGTGTTGGCCACGGCTGGCTGGAAGAAGAGGGGAGGACTGAGGATGCCCTAGTGTTCCTTTCCGCCGGGCACCTAGGCAGGAATATTGTCACCCACCTGAAACCTTCTAAATAACAATATCAGTTGTGGAAAAACCAAAAGAGACAAAATCAGAAACAAAATCGTTAGTACAGTTGTTCCAATAATACATTAATCTTAGAATATGGAAATAAAAAAGGTTCTTCCACTTCGCAACACACAACAAAATATTCTTAATTTTCATTCATGCAATAAATATTTCACTTCAAATAAAACACCAAAAATGCTTTGAGGGTAGCTGGGGAGGGAAGAAAGGCTTTGATGTGTTCATGTATTCAATTTATCAGTGAAATAGAGTCCATCGAATCAATTTTCAAGCTAAACTACAGGAGGGCAGTTACTGGCTTGATCTTGCCCAAATGAACTGATCCCATTTCTTTGGGAGAAATATTACATATTGGAAGGAAATGGAAGAAGTATTAATCACTGTTTTCTTTATTCTTTAGCCATTTTCAGGAAATAATTTCAAACTTTGACTTTCTTTTTCCTGGCCTGCTTTCTTGAATCCTGGCCAATGGGGTAGAGAAAGTTCTGTGGTTTTATTATTTGTATTTAGGAGTCTCCACAGCTCTGAAATAAAGAAGTCATCGCTGTTGCTGCGCATGCCTGTCTTTCTAACCCAGCATCTGACGCAGGTGGTGGAGTACAGATTGTGAGCTGTCTGCCTGACACAACGAGGACTACGTTAAGGCACTTGAGATCTCTTTTAAAAGAAGGTCTTTTAAAAGGACATGGTTTAATACTTTACAGCAGATTAGATACAATTTGAATCATGGACCATAGAAAATGAAAAAACAAAAGGTGTGCATGAAAAGCACTGCTGGGGTTGCTCTTGAGCACTAGTTGCAATAACTGACCGGTCAGGAAGACAGCTCTGGGCGCGCAGACTCCACCGGGCCTTAGCAAGCGCGCGGGGGGTGGAGCGACAGCGCAGGGGAGCTTGTCACTCCCTGATGCTCCTCCCCACTCCTTAACCCCCCTCTAGCACAAAATAAGATGGCCTGTAACCAATTTGACAACTCTACATCTCCAGATTTGACCCAACCCAGGGAACCCCTTGAAATATACAAAAAGCTTAAGTGAAATAATTGAATAGAAGCTTAACAATTTAGGGAAATAACTGTCAGCTGTGTACTGATAGCAAACTCAGAACAAAAGCTTGTAGTCAGACAGCTAGATAGTACTGGAGTATAGTGGTTAGGTTAGAAGCCATCGTATCTTTTGCACTGCAAAAATAAACTAGCTTCTCATCAGTTCATATATTCTTCACAGACCGAGCCAGCATTTTCCCTCCAAAATCAACTATGAAAATGCATGGACTGAAATTCAAAAATGACAATAGAGATCAACTGTTCCAATTCTTAAACTCCAGCCTTTGTTCCTGAAAAGAAGGGGGATTGACCTCTAATAAAACATTGAGGTAAAGCAAAAAATTACAGCTAAGACTGATGTAGGGTGGGGATACGTTTAAGATGTCTACTATAGTAAAAAATAATCTTAATTAAGTGTACTTAATAACCAATAGGCCTAAATTTTGTTTTCTATTTTTAAAAAGAGAAAATACAAAAAAATTTGGTACCGCAAAAGTGTTTTGACACTTTGACTTAAGTCCAATATTGCCAAACATTTTGGATGAGTTAATGGTGTGAAGCTCACTGCTACTCTGAGAATGAAAAAAAGGCCTCTTTTTTTTCTTTCCTTCATTTGGCTGAAGGGAGTTGAATGTGAGGGGCTCCATGTGACATAGAAAATGTCAAAGAGGATAAAAGAATATCTATGGTTTTAGTGGGGGGACACTAAAAAATAAAAAATAAAAAAAATACGCACAACAAAAAAAAACAAAGAAATAACACATCTGCTCAATGCCAACCCACTGTGACATACCTTGGCCTCTTCCAAACGCCCAAGTGCTTTTAGCAAGTTGCCCAAATCACTTCGCACACAATAAAGATCCTAGGGAGGAAAAAAAAAGCATCAACCATCACTATTCTGCTACAGGCCAATGTGTTGATTCCCAATGTTAACGCCATCAGCAGATTTAGCTATCTTATTTCACAATAAGGTACGTCACTTACAGGGTTATACTGTAATGCAGACACATAAGCTTGCACTGCTCCCTCCATATCCCCTGCAGCCACCAGAGCTGCTGCCAAGTTGATGTATCCATCTATGAAGTCTGGCTTCAGTCTCAGAGCATGGCGATAATGTTCTATGGCCTCCTGCAGTTGCCCTCGCTCCTTGTACACATTCCCCAGGTTGGAGTAGGCCTCAGCCAACATTGGGTTCTGCTTGATGGCCAAGGTACTGAAGTGAGCAGACCTGTTGAGTCAGAATTGGTATAGACTGGTCACGATCCTGAACTGAGTGACTGGCAGTGCCGTTGTCAGTCGGCACTAAGTTTCACCTTAAGAAAATTAGTTACAAAATGTTTGAAATTCATTTCTGAAAGACATAAAGCACTTTAAAATCTTCTGAATCCACCCAGTGAGTGTTTATAATGCAAACTAAATTGATTATTTTGCTTGCAGTATACTCTCAGTGAAGCTGTGATTGAAAAAAGTGTTGCATCTATGCCAAGAACGCTGATTGTCAGTCTGTGGTCATAAAGACTGTCATTATTTGGAAAATGATTATAAATCATCTCGATTTTGAGGTATGTTGATGACTTAACTTACTGGGACACACATGCTTGCCTCGCTGCTATTAACATAAACACACTTGCAGTAGCAGTGAGTGCAGAGGCAGTTCTCCAAGTGATGTATTTGACAACAGTATTGCAATACAGTAAAATTGTATAAACTTTGAGTATACTTCTGGCAGTGAGCACACTGAAATAATACAAAAGGAACCTGTAAAGCAAAATTACTACCACCACGAACAATGAGTTAGATTCGCAAGGGACAGAGAAAAAACACATTTCCAGAAGATAGTTCAGATGTTGCATTGTGAGAATCCCAAGACCAGCTTTGTGCTCTGAAAGTGACAGTGGACCCATCATTCCCTGTACCTCCACATCGCTGCAGAGTGTGCATTGCGTCAGGCAACCCCACACCTCACCTGTCAAGTCTTCGGCATTGGAAGTGGATGGACGACAGGAGCAGCAGCACACCTGTGTTATCAGGCTCCTGTCGCCACAGCTGCATGCAGTGGCGCTCTGCTGCCTCAAAGTCCCCCGACTGATACTCCCGGTGTGCCAGCTCAGCCAACCCTTGGAAGGAAAGCATACGTTTTGTTGGTTCTGGCGCACCAACACAGCCCAAGGAGGGGGAAACAACATGTTAGATGTGATGGACGAAAATAAGGCAGACAAATGAAAATGAAACAAAAATAAAATAAAAAAAAATATGATGCCACTGCTTTCAATAATATATTATGATTTCGACAGAATATATGGCAATGGCCAAAATAAAACTGTTCTTGACTATTGCAATGATGACAAATGCAAAGAATTTTTTTTTTATTAAATCATACTAATAAGAGGTGGTAAGATCTGATTTTACAAATTAATTTTAATTATTTGAAAATTTGACTTCCTGTTAGAGATCTTGTATGTGTCCCGGTTAATATTCATGGATCATAAAAAGGTCCTTTGCCTTGGAATTGCATTGTTCAAATTAATGATTACCAGTAACCTGTAATGTCAGTAATGTTAATAATGAGTGCAGTTATCCCCTTCAGTACAAAAAGCTGCATGCTGCTATACGTGCTGTGTCGTATTTCACTTGAGCTAAGCTAGAATAAAGACATTAACCAAAGTTCAGGCTGATAGAATCAGGTTCTTTATGGCTAGTATACATTCTAGCCACAAATTTTCCAGTAAAATATCTTCACTGAAGATTCATTTTACTAATCACTTACATGACTATTTTACTTAAATAAATGAGAATAGGCAAAATGTTAGAAAAATGCAGCATGAGATGATAAAAACAAAAACATCGGGGGTCCGTGTGTGTGTGTGTGGGGGGGGGGTATACAGGAGAAATTTTGAAGTTCTTAGATTCTATTTATAACAGTCGAATCAAAAGCTTGGCAGTAGAGGTGTAAAGTGACATCTTGTGGGTAAATTCTAAATATATGTGCATCTAACATATGACTAAGGGCAATACTTATTAATCACTATATTTATATTTGTATGCATGTATCATTAGTTATCATTTTCATTTGACAGTATGTTTCCAGTTTACATTACTAAACTCCTTGAGCTCAACAGATCTTTATATCTTTCATTAAGTCAAAAGCCTATGTGCTACTACAAATCGAAGAGTTTATTTATGATGCACCTTCAGGGTCACTAAAGGTCAATTATTCAGGGTGTGGCCTGAGTTAAAGATCATAAAGCCATTTGGAGATATTCAGACCGACATACAGATGAACTAAAAACCCCTACAGATTGATGTCATATACAAACTTGCATTGCCTATGATCTCAGTAGAACAGGTTGTAATTCATCCATGACAGTTACTGCATCATGGTAAGAGAGGGAGTGAGGATTTCAAATAAATGCATCAACTACTGACAGTGAAAGAATTGGCAGTCGGTTGAAAGGCCCACAAGACCGTCATCGCAAATAAGCTCCACTGAAATATTTAAATGTAATAGAGAGCACAATTATTAGGGGGGGGGGATCATGGGAATTTGAGTCATGTCAGAATGTCTTCACGGCTGGTTTTACTGCAAGGACGTTGCAGGGCTCTTGTGTCAGTGGCATAACGAAAACAAGTTGATAATTGCTATCAAAACCAAAGGTTATACCATTTTGCATATTGGATTTCATTAGCTGGACACTTAAATGTGTAAGAAAATATAACAGCGACTTAATGTCGTTCGGGCTAGTTTTACACGTCGGCTGGCTAGCTAGCTACGACATAGCCTATTTTAAGATAAAACCCTTTACTACAAGTGTTACACAAAGTGAATGGGGCCACTGCTTAAACACAGTTTAATGATAACATATTATCGTATATTCGTAAACTAACACATATTATTGAAATACAACCGTTTGTTTCAGACTAGGCTAACCTCAAATGCGAAGGTAAGGTAATGCTACAAGCATGCTAGCGTTTCTATGGAATTTCATTGCCTCTTGTTCGAGTATATTATGACTTCGGAGAAATATACTGGGTCCAAAATCCTCATGGACCGTTGCAGTAAAATGACGCAAAAAGAATGCATAACTAAATCTTGTTAGTGTTGTTAAGGTAATTTTAATCTCTTGCCATCCACCAACTCGATCCTGTAATGCTAACGCTATAACACAAGAGTCACGTTCGTCTTCACGACTCCCTTCGTCGGTAACGTTTGCCATTAATTTAAAAAGACGCAACTAACCTGTGCTGTCAGCCACGTTTCCCACTGAGCTCGCCATCTCCTCGGTCTTCGTGTCTTGCACGGTGGTCGTCAATGTGTCTGCCGGTGGGTCACAGTTTCAGAGAAAATGCGGTGCGTGCAGTCGTCTTTGTCAGCTATGGCCAGCGAACACGTTACAGGCTAAGCTAATCTTTGATCTTCTATAGCTCATGCGACACTTAATGAAAGTATTGCAGTGGTTAGTATATGGCTGAAAAATAAATAACGTTAATCAGCTAACCTCGTTACAATATCTAAATTTTAACTGACATCAAGTCTACTATTTTACCGCTCAGTTGGTGTGTTCACAACAAAGCGGTTAGTGAACATAAAATGGCGAAATGGGTGGAACTATTTTTGTGAGAGAAACTAGTTCCGCATCTCGTTATTTCGACCAAAGATGTGGGTAAAATATTAAGGAATATTTGACCAGTTAATAATAGCTCTTGTGGTCCCGTCTTAAGGTATTTTTTTAATCAACCAGGCATTATACAAGTCCCATCTCGGTTAAAATCAACATGACGAATGAAACTGCGCGGAAGAGCACATTGGTGCAGTGAGACGGAGTGCAGACGATATCCAGCAACGCGAGCGCCTGTGAAGCACGAGTCTTGATGGTCTCGTTGTTTTGTCATCTAAACAAGATAACATAAATCATCGATTAGCAATATTAGATGAGATAATTCAGCGAATAACTGCAGTACTGCATTGCAGACACTGCATGCAGCATACTGTGTCTAGTTATAAAACGTGCATATTGTGAATCTTCAAATTCCACAGTCCAAGTCTCTTCAGTAGTTCTACCCCTGCCCTGCATGTTATATCAGGCTTCTGCAGTCACTTGTCCCAGTATATACAGATTGATCCCACCGAGGGGATACATGTTCTGCAGTTAGTACGGCCTACCAGTCTTACAAGTCCCTGTTAAAAGAACACCTGAAAGAACATCTCATTCATCCATCCCCACATCCCCACACCTTTGCAAGAAGTGTGCACAGTGAGGACAGCTTCAAGGAGCAACAGAGAGGAGAACATTAGAACAAGTTAGAGGCTAAGACTTCACAAAATATTACACCTAACCAACAGACACTCCTCAGGATTATGCGATCAAAGTCAAATATAGGAATCAATGGAGCTTTTTACACTGCTAATATTTAATGCTAAGTACATATTAAAAAAAAATCTAAGTACATACTAGTGTGTAAGGGAGTCCATTCCATTATTTGAAAGTAACTGGGCCGATCGAAATCATTTAAAGGATTTTATTTTGTTTTATTTTTTCGGTGGCACAGTGGTAATGCTTGTTGACACTCACAGTAGGTGGCAGTGATGCGCCTTTACACTGGTTGCAACCCAGCATAAAGCAAAAAAGAAGTACCTCAGGACCATTGACAATGCCTGCTGCCAAAAACAAACAAGGCAAACTGTTGAACTGTTGAACTGAGGAGACATGACAAATAATGCATTTCATCTGCAAGCATCCAAATCAACTCAAATGAAAAGAATATAGCTCAAAAGTTACTGAACTGGTTACCATGTTAAAGCAAGTTCTTGATTTTATCATGTTGTTTTGTGAACCAAATGGTTCAGGGACACACATTCTTTATTGCTCCCAAGCTTGATTCGACATGGGAACACTGACAGAGTCCCGTTCCAGTCGTCTGTGATCTGTAGCTTAGTAATAGTGAAGGATAGAAGGTTGTGGACTCGAGTCACAGGACTTGTACTTGAGTCACAAACTTGATCATTCAGACTTCACTCGACAAAATCATCAAAGACTTGAAACTCTACTTTGAAATGTATCCAGACTTGGGCCTTATAATTTGTAAGACTTGACTTGGTACTCTCTATTATGCAAATCAACTGTAACAAGATCATAATAGTAAATAAAAATCGAAATAAACACCTTTTATACGGCATTTGAGATTTTTTGTAATTTGGATTCTATTTACTATTATTTTCTTGATTTTAAAATATTAAAATGGCTTTACATTTGAGAATCATTAGTACTTGTTTAAGTTTCAGACAAACCCTAAATCTTGAATCGAAACTTTAGTGCAAAGACTTGAGACTCACTTGGGACTTACAAAACAAAAGACTTTGGTCCCACATCTGCAGAATAGTAAAGACAATTCTGCTGTTAAAGTTGTGTGTTGTATGCAACTGTTGTGGAGATTGCAATTGGCCAACAGGGGGCAACATCTGTAAACCAATATTGAAAGATTCCTGGGGACTTGCAATCTTGCTTTGAAGGTGATGTTGCCTCAGATTTCTGCAGGTCTCATATGTTCGTAGATGGTGCACAACTCACCCTCCTGAAAGTTTCTCTTTCAGTTTCTTTAAAAAAACATCTTGGCCAACATCACAGTTGAAATCCTACGAACCATAAATTATTGGCAACAGAGACCCTTGCTCTCTTGGACTCGCATGTTTGTAAGCTTTGAGGATCTGATAGTCATTAACGTGCCATTCTGCCCTGAAGATGTTGAAAGGGGGTTTGGGGAGGGGGCTTTTGCTTGCTGCACCCCACTTTTCCCATAGAGCCTCTATGGGAAAGTAGTTGACATCATCCCTCATGTTGGGTTTGCTCTGTGTGCTCAAAGCATGCATAGGGTGCAGGGTTTGTGTACTCTTCCACACGTTACTCTTCTTTGCTTTCACTCTTCACACTGTTAGCGGTCACAGAATGATGTCATGGGCACTGTGTGGCCATGGCAATTGCATCTGACATGCTTTATCTTTGTGCAAGCTGCAGCCACTAGCCTGGCAGTCAGGGTGAACACATCTTCTCCTGCCTACAGGGTCAGTGACGGCTCTTCACAACAGACCCGGCTCTCACACGGGCTATTTTAGGAAGCATATGAGAGCAACGGGTTCAGCAACTCACTGATCAATTTAGATTGTTAATAAAATCTCAGCATAGCCTGGAAATGTCAGGAGCCTGTTGCGCTGTTTAATTGCTCTGCCAGAATATTCTGCTACCAAATGAGCAGCCTAAAGTATTTCAACCCATTAATTCTAGGATAAGATCCAATGCAAGCTGATGACCCACATTATTTTCAGTGTTGAGGAATGCTTTCCTAGATTCTTGCATAGGGTGGCTTTGGGGCAGACTGGGAGTTCATTAGTTTGACATTTTTGCTCCATTCAACGACTCATAACTGAAAGCTGTTTGAGTCTTTACAGGGCATGAGCTCGGACACTAACGTATTTAGTGATCACATATGTAACAACAATCATGGACATGTATCTTTGTAGCTCTCTACAGTTTATTATGGGTGGATTAATGGACCCTTTTGTTTTTCCACAAGTCCCCAGTCCATAATTGATGCCCCAACCCTGCAGGGATACTAAAAAGTATTGATTTCATTTGCGGAGGAAATTAGATACAGCCATCTGCTTAAACAGTTTGTCGGTGGAAATTGATGCGGAAAGTTGAACTTCATTTTATGATGCTGAGACAACAAAGCAAAAACAATACTTTTATTGAAATAACAGAGCCAATATGTGCTACAGAGCAGAATAACACCCTTGTAAATAAAAGAGCTGCAAGATAAAACATCAGTCAACCCTGCAGCTGCTCACATTCAATTGGAGATGACTTGCATGAGAAGGAGAGACATCACGCCTTCTGGATTTTTATGCCGCCTACAAGATTGCTAATAAACAAGAAGATGGTTTCAGATTAAAGTGTTTTGTAACAATAAAACAATGAATCATTTGTAATGTGCAGTATTGTTAAACCCTGAATTGTTATTATTTTTTCAGACATGAGCTGTCAAAAATTCCCATGTGTTGAGCATCGGATGATAAAGACAGGCACTAATGTTAGACTTGTCACTGCCAGCAAGGCTAATCATCAGGTACTAGCAGCTTGATTCATGCTCCTGGTCTTCATTTAAACATTTGTCAGGACCGACTGATGTTTTACAGCTGCATATTCTGTGGTTTGAAGTTGTGTCGGAACGTAACAACTATGCAGGAAAGTGCTCTGCTGTGACGAGTTTGTTTCTGTTTGAAGTTACTTTGGTGGAAAAATACAACATGAAGTTATTCTAGTATAGTTCCCTTTACACTGATCTCTGCCAATGTGATCGATTTAAAGCTACTTTCCGTGCTTAGTTCGTGAAAGCACAAATTGCAGCTCATGCGTCATCATTCAAAGTACTTTATATTAAACATTTGTACACTAAACTCACTATGATCGGCTGTTTCTGTGTCAGTCACATTCAGAGAGTCAGGGTGGACTAACAAGGTGTCAGGCCTGTCTGGTGCCTCCTTTAAATCTCTGCATTCATCACCTGTCGTCCATCTGACTCCCTGACCCCTCTAACTTCACCCTGCCCGCTCCTCTTTTCTTACATTTCCCCTTCCTCCCTTTTCAGTGGCAATGACCTGATGTCACCACTCATGACAGCAGCTGTTAGTCTCTGCTATTAATTACACTGGCTGATTGACATCCTCTCCAACCCTGATCCTACAACGTATACACCCTCCAGGATTCATTATCACAGCACCCAACTCTGGCCTTTACACCCCTCTGATGCAGATCCCCTCCAAATATTCCACCTCCTGCTTCAGGAGAGCGTTGCATCATTAGTCAGACACCTAAGATTTTTACTGAAAAACATCTTAAATGATGTCACTGGACTAATACAAAATACGATGTGCTTCATTTTAATGGTACATGTGGCTTCTCCAAGGGGTTTGGACTAAATCTCTCATGTGCAAATCTTCCTCAGACAGAAAACTCAGCTGATCCGGGCTTTGCCAGATCTCATTTAGATTCACCTGAGGGGCATCAGATGGCGTACAATCCCAGAGACGGGATGTCTGGGTTGGGAAGGGATTAGAGGAGACTCCCCTAGCTGACTGGGGTATTGGACTATCTGAGAGGCCCCTGTGTGTGCCTAAGTGGGGGTATGTTGTACAGTTGGCTTTCTGATGTTGTACTTTTCCACCCCCTTTGAACATGTGTGCAGCCTCAGATTAGACAGACAGGCAGAATCTCTCTTTAATGTATTTCACTTGACTACTTTTACTGTTTTACACACTTTTAAGAACCTTGAAGCTCTCCTCTTCAAAGTTATTTGAATTAACTTCATGAGTGTGACTTAACACGTTGCCAGTATGCACTAAAAAGTTCACTCAATGTCTTCTATCTCATCTTTTATGGCATTATTAACTCAATCTTTTAGATCGTGATTTATTTCATGACTCATTAATGTTTTATTGTGTCATCACATTCAATGAGGCAATAACAGGGCGTCTCCCCTGCAGAGCAATGAGAACCTGCTCACTATCCTCTCTCAATTCTCCCTCCCTCTAAACAGAACACTTGTTTTGGCTCATCCCTTTATTTGTTTTAGACCACATGCAGACTGTGTCTTAAATGAAAACAAAAAACAGTTGCTGAACTTGTATTACTATTGCACATGCACTAAACACTAATTTTAGTTGACGTAAAAGTGGGAAGACTTATGGCCTGTGGGCGGAAACTACTCACACACCCTGATTCAACCAAATGAAACAACAATCTGCCGAGGCCACGTCCAATGGAAGACCATTTCCGCCACTGCGATGACAAAGAAAAGTTCTTGCAAATCATCATTATGAGGAAATCTCACGAATTATGTCATCTTGAGTCATCATGTGTCGTTATTTTTGAAATAATCCTGAGAAAGTTACTGTTGAACTTGAATTGATAAGATTTACTATAAGCTGTTTTAAAGAAAATTGCAAACTTTACAAAGGAAGTATAAAACTGAAAGAGTATCCTCTAACAGATACCTTCTGGATTGATGACCAGCATGTCAGTGAACTAACCAAGTCACTGAGAGCAAAATTGCAATTGTTTTAGATTTGTCAGGCATGTTTTACAAAGAACTGAAGACGTTGTTAAAAAAATGAACTTTTTAATCTGTCTTGGACTACAGAGATACAATTCATCTGCACCGTCCTGCCTCCACACTCAAATCTCTTGATGCAGTATGACCTTCAGCTGTTAACGGCCGCACCACAAGTTGTTTAATATTCCTTGAAATAGCCTGATTGCAGTCATCGGCAGTGATAACGGAACAACGCTGCATGCTATTCATTTACAAAGTACTAAAATGTGTGTGGTTCCTTTGTGTAACCACACGTCTACCGTTAGATTCACATCAGCTCCTTAAAAGTGGATCGTTTTACAAAAGGATGCTGAAATACAAAAGCTCATCACTTTTGACCATTTGAAATGTAGAAGGTAAACGGAAGATGGACTGTACATAGCGTTTCTTGTTCCAAAGCACTTTACAATGTGGCCTCTCATTCACACTCACATTCACTCACTGATGGCGGCGGCTGCCATGCAAGGCGCCAACCAGCTCATCAGGAGCAATTAGGGGTTTAGTGTCTTGCTCAAGTCTTGTCGCTCCACCGACTGAGCCACGGCGCCACCCGTCTCTAACACTCTCAGTGAGGTGTAAACGTAAATACTGTTGTTTTCATTGTTTTATATTTTTGCATGTTCTGTATTCAGGTCGACCTTGAAGATGAGAGCATGCACTCGATGGCCCTCTCTGTCGAAATACAGGTTGACGACTGTTCTGGCCTCCATAATTTCCTCTCTTTGCTTCTCTCCGTGTCTCTGAGGGTTCCTCAGCATCATTCAGTGGCTTTCCTCACCAGTGACAGTTAATACAGTAATTGGCGGCCAGCCCCGAGCAAATAGGACTCGTGTTGTGTGCGACAACTTTGTGAAACCTTTTATCCAGAAAAATGGATCATCCATCACTAACCCTACTCCCCCCCTGTAGCCCCTCGATCCTCCCACGGGTTGCGTAATAGGCCGTACCTTGTGAGTCAGCCATGGCGGGGGGAATGTTTTGTCCGGAAAGAAGGTCACCGCCGGAGAGTAGAAATCAACCTCTTATTGGGCTCAGGGCACAATACAGCACTGTTCACCCTAAAACCAAAGATCTACACTTGGTGCCTCCATATAAGCAGCTTAAGAGGAAGGCTGTGTGTTTGAACTTTACTTATTGCACCTGTTCATATTACAGGTTGACTGTTCATATGTCACGAGCAATTAATTATGGTCTTTCTGTCTGTGTGAGAACTTTTCCCTTTCTGTCTTATTGATGCAGGTTCAAGTTATGTAACTGCACACTATGTCACAATAAAGGATCAGACCAACCCTGAGAAGATAAGCCTCATAATAATAACAAGCAAGCTGGTTTCTGGTGACTTTTTAATACGGAATCTTCATCACTATCACTAATTGCAGCTAAATGCTACCTTTTATGGGTAAAGCAGTTTATTTTGAAGTCCTCCTCACTGTTGGATCTGGTTAATTGCCCATCCTCCCACAAGGTGATTCACCAGTTCCTTTCATACAGTAATTATACAATTATTTTGTTCATGGAGCTGTTAGAACAGTTCAAATCAAATCTCAGCCTGCCTCTGTTTTTTCCCACCCTGTTCTTTTCCTCTCTAGGTATCCTGTTTATTTGACTCACACAGTCACAGCAATACTGCGGGAAACTGGGACTCATATCAAGACACAATGCACACTTGATTTGAGTGTGTACATAAAGAAAGATTTTTGACAACTTTTGGTAAACATTGCTCAAAGTCGGGTCTTTTCATAGAGCAGATAAAGCTCCCAGAGGGTGTTTTTTAATTTGAATGGTTTGTGTACCCCATGAATCTAATGTGCAGTCATATCTGGACACATCGAGGCTCTGTTCCTCCGTGGGTCTGTATCTGTGTGTACACAGCCTAAGTCGGAAGCAGGCTCGACCACAGCGGCTGTGGAAGGAACAGGGAAGGAGTCCGGAGGAAAAGGCGTATCTGCAGAAATGTCGACCACTACATCAACTACACTTGCCACAGGGTGCAATAAAATATACACGGAAAAACAATGTCACACCCACACACCACATACGCACACGTGCACACATATAGGTATAAATAGGGAGACCGTAATCTCAAGGTAAAAAAGTTCACCATTATAGCATCCACAGTGATGGCAGTGGTTTTACTAATCTGTGTGGAGCTGGTCTGTGCAAGAACACTAATTTTGGTTGCCTGTAATTTGCGCTGTTCACACCCTCCTCTAATCTTACATTGAGCTGTAAATCCCACACCCTTTATGAAAACATGATGGGATATCACACCAAAATCCTTTCAGAACATTTATGGTACATTGAGAACATTGTTATCAACAACGACCCAGCAAGGAGACAGCGTGGGACAGTATTGAGATATAGCTGTTGGTGACAAGGCCTTCCTTTTATATTATTATATAAATATCACCCAATGGGAAGGCCAATGAATTTTTTTGACCAGTGCAACGTCCACAGAAATGTAGTTACTCACGGAAATTGTTTTGACTTTCTGCAAGCTGTTCAGAATCACAGATTTACATCCTCTCTCTTTTTTTTTGTTATCTCCAGTAAAACAATTACAGGAATCCCCGCTTTTGTCTGACTGACCGTATGAATGAAAAGTGAAAACAATGAGGATAAAAAAACGGTGTCTGAGGTCAGGCACTTCCTCAGCCACAGTTATATTTTTACACATAAGATATACACGAGGAACTATCACAAGTGACCTGATCATAGTGTGCTGAGAACAAATAATTAAATCAAATGATCTCCAATTGTAGTTGTGATGATACAATGAGTGAGACTGAGAGGATCACAATATATAACTCTTTCACACTGGACAAAAAAAATCAACTAACTTGACTTTTGTCTCATGTGCGGGCCTGCAGACATTGAGCACAGCCTTTATAATTAAACTTTCCCAGACTGAAGCATATCACATGGTGACTCTGACGCTGACAGGAGCACCAACTCATGGAGATATTAGTAATCGACACTGTCTGGTAGCTCGCACATGTGTCATACTGAACTTGACACATTGGAAAAAAGCCAAACTCATCTCAACTCAATTGGAAAGGACACAATTGCCTCATTTTTAATACCCATTTTCACAACACCTGCATGCGTTTGAGAGGGACCTGGCTGCGGACGTCCACATGCGCAGGTGGCACCTCCACAGGTCAATGTGCACGAAGCTGAAGCACATTTAGTGATACCACTTAAGGAAGGCACATCACAGAAGCTGTTCTGGCGCATGGGAGCATAATAACAGAAGGCTGCTTTGCCAACTGTAGTCTGAACTCTTGGATTGAGTTAAAGGCCAGAAGACCCGAGAGACCAGGCAGGCCAAAAGCTGACCAGCCTGTTGTAAATATAATTCGGTGCCAGCCGAGTGGGAGGTTTGTAAACCATCGCAGACATTATTAGTGAACAGTAAAAGCACCTTTTTATCTGCTATTTTACTAGCAGGTTGGTACACTTGAATGACCTTTAACCCTCCACAACTCCTGGTGTCTCCCTGGAGCCTCCGGTGACGGGACCAACCTGGGGGAAACATAAGGGTGAAAGGTCGTGCTGAGAGTGGATGGGGTGGTGACCTTTGACATAACAACCACAGAGTTGCAGACTTCAAGTCTTTAGTTACCAATCAATTTAAAAATACTCACTTACTGTTTATAGGATATTAATATAGTTAATATGTACTTAATGCCAACATGGAGTAACTAATACATAATGTGAAATGTAGTGTTCACACTGAAGGTTGTCGTCAAGCCAAGCTGGATAGGCATGTTGTGAAATCTGTTATTCATCACAGTTTGCCATGATTCTGCCAATATGCACAAAACCAGAGACGTGCAACTTAATTAGGTTGTGGGTTTTGGGCATTAGTAATGTTAATAGTTACATCTGTGCTGATTCTGCTTCCTCTTGGTGTCTGAGGTCAAATAAGCCTATATGCAGAAGTAATGTGGGATTTCATTCCAGTAGCAGTCTACGGAGTGAGTGTCTATTTCTTATCACATCTTTTCATCTGATAATACATTCTTCTTTAGGTTCTTGCTATGGGGGATGTTTGAATTCTTCTAAAACGACAGGTATTTTCATGGTTCTCATTTTAACAGGAAAAGCACAGATGGCTGTGTTCCATTTTTTTATTTCTTCACATTCTGTTGATAATTGTAGTAATTTTTTAATACTGTAAATTCCAATCCCAAAACAAGTAATCAATGCTGTCAAGAACAAATGCTGACTGAGCACTATATTGGCATTTTTCCATTCAAACCCCGGCTTGACTCGTCATGTCAGCCCAGTGCTGCTGGGTTTTGTATTTCCATGTGATGTAGGTGTGTCTTCAACTGATGAGATGCTGGATGAGGCGGCTGTAAGTGGTGGATAAATGTTTGTCATAATTCGTCATCATAATATCCATCTGTTATTTCGATGCATTAAAATCTTTATTCTGAGGCTCAAGCTGAGTTAGAAAAACCAAGCGGGTTGTTACAACAGCAGCTTATTGATCGTAGCCCATTAGCTGCTAATGTTGCTACCTATCAAATGCTAGTCAGTCAGCATGACCAGAGCAGCTTATGTGGTTTTTCCACTTGAAATTGTGTCTCAATTGTGTGACACTCAAATAACAAACCGAGTTTCACAAAGTTGATTCGCTTGGTCAAATTTGAGAAGATCGTAATTCAAAGGGTTATTTTAATGGTGCCCTTATGTTGTTGTTGCTCTGGCAGACTTTGGAGGCCCGGGGGTAGAGGAGTCCTTAGAGGGGAAGTGCTTATGAATTAAAAAATGGTTATTGGCTCGGGCTGTGGCACTGACTCAACTACAAGTGGATATGTTTGTTCCAGACAAGGGACATTCATTTTCTCCTGAAAATAAAACAAAAGCAACCATATGAAGTCTGAAGGATTTTGGCAGGCCGAGCCAGTCAAAATAAGAACACAATACATCAACAATGGCATGGCAGGGAGAAATAACGAGTGTTGGCCAAAATGTTTTGTCACTTTGACATGTGGTCATTCTCGGGCCAAAACAAAAATCAAGAATTACTTGGACGATAGTGAGCGTAGCAGCCCTGCTGTCATAGAGTCTGGCTGTATGGATGAGAAGTGTGGAGAGGATCCAGTGCAGGGTGGAGAAAGATTAACTAAGTTGTATTCATGCTGCCATTTGGGTTTTTGGACAGCCATATTAAAAAGCCAAGGCTGGTAATGATCACTTTTTATAGACATAATTCTCTGTTTCATCTATTAAGCTTGTGTGAACACGATTTGCTAATATTGCTAATTAATATCTGTCAATCTTATATTCTCAACTGGTATTTATTCCTTATTTGTAAAGCAGTATTACTAATTGGCCTGCTGTTGCCGTTATTTTGGATACATGGTGACATAACCTGCAATCTAGATTTAATTAATTATAGACTCCTTTTTCTGGCACGGCTTTAGATTGGTGCAAATCCCCTTTGTGTCATGCTCAGTGCTGAAACCAAGTAGCTCATAATCAGCACCAGCTGGCAAAGACCTGCCCAGTGCACCTTGGGAATTGGGCGTGGGAGAGGGAAAGCTGTACAAATGGACGTTGCATAAATGTTTGTGGTCCTTCCCATACTAATGATTTAATTTAGGATGTACTCTGACTTCATCCTTGCTGAAAGCAATAATAGCTTTTATGCTACGTTCATGTAATTATGACCATGGAACAGTATGGATGCACAACCTGTGGCCCTCCCCTGTTATTATGCCTTTATCGAACACCTGAGGTGAAATGTGAGAATTAACATGTCGACTTACACATGCCATTACAAGTCCAGGTACACGCCCTGCTTCTTTTGTGCAGTATCTCTTTTACACATCTTCAGTAAAATGTATATGTCTGTACACGATCAGTAAAATCATGGCATTGCATATAAAGGGGAAGGGCCCTTTACCATATCTGTGAGCACAGAACAACAAACATCCATTTCAACATATTAAGAACAGTTTGGGAGTTTAGAGCTCCACCAAATAGCACTTCAGAGGAATTTCCATGTCAGTCATGGTTCAAAGGGCCTACGTATGAAAGGCCCACTCTGTGCCCAGAACTGTGCCCCAAGATCCTGCAGCTCTGATGGGCCACATAGTGGCACTCTTCTCTGCTTTGATTGTCACTGAGAACTATAGAGGTAATCAGCCGTGCTCTGTTTTTGCTTGATCACAGCACCAGCGAAAGCTGGCCATTACGACAGCTGTGTCACATATGCGACTTCTCTGCGGGTCACTGGAGATGACTGAGATCAGTCGAGATACACAAAATTCCCAGTGGGGTCCACTGTGCAACAAGAACCCAAACAATGATGATGCCGAGGCGAAGCTGAGAGAGATGTCTTCCATGGACAGAGTTACTGTGACGGTACTCGGTGTGTAGTGACCACAGTAACCAATAAATGTGACCCGAACAAGCATTTATTAGGCTTCAAAGAAAGAAGGAAGCTGTGAGTAATTGAAAGGAAATAAATAAAAGGACAGAGATGTTTTTCATTCATGATGAAAGCCAATAAAATGGACTAAATCTGTTTTTGGAGATGGGCCAGTAGGTTGTAAGGAGATTGCCTTCTTTTCTCCCCTTTTTCTAAACACCTCCCCCATTCCCCACCACCACCACCTCCTCCTCCTCCTCCTCCTCCTCCTCCTCCTCCACACCTCTTGCTCCGGTCACAGTTGGACGACCATTAAGAATGCACTGTAGTACATCCCCAGCAAGCTAAATGAGGGAGGCGTCAAACAAGAGCCTTGCTGTTATCATCCACACAAGTGTGTGTTAGTGTGTGTGTGTGTGTGTGTGTGGGTGTGGGTGTGTGTGTGTTTGTGTGGTGGGGGATAAGTGTTCAAGTTACTACCGGTTCGTCTTTGCTGCCAAAGAAAGAGACCTGATGAGGTTAATAGTCTCTTCTTCAATATATCACATAGCTGTGAACTCTGTGACCCTTTTTGT